>PVIA01012149.1:0-39677 GCA_004024845.1 Tonatia bakeri | reverse complement strand
ATATCATATAACATACACAGTAATATACAATATATTATATAATACAGTATATCATATAGTAGTATATAATATCATATATCATTATATATCAAATATTATATCATATCATGTCACATGTAATGATATATAATATCATTACACGTCTCATATCATATATAATGATATATAAAACATCATATATAGCACAATGTATAATATATGATGTTTCATCTATGATAATTATTATATGCCATATATTATATTATAGTTATTATATATCATGTAGTTATATTATATATTTATATATATAATGTAGTATTACATAATTATCATATAAAATATAAATATATAAGTATAAATACATATTTTTTTACATATATATCTCTGCTTAACAGAATGCCAGATAACAAAATTTAGTGTTTTACATGCTGTGTTGTAGGCAAACTCCATGACAAACACTGGTCCTGTTGTGGAGAAAACTGTTACTTGTTTATCAGTGGAGATAAAAACTGGAACGGATGTAAGCAGGCTTGCCGAAGTTATGGATTATCTCTGTTGAAGATAGATGATGAAGATGAACTGGTATCATGGATGATTATACTCACTTTTATTCCCCTGGACTCTGTCTCACACCCTCAGACCCAAGATATTGAGCACGGGGGAGGGGCCCAGAAAAAGGGACTTTCTGCTATTCTTCGTGTTATGTCCATTGAGTGGACAAAAATCATACAGTTAAGAGTCTCCCAGGAGACTGCCCACTAATAGGGACATTGTCTTGTATTTACTAAGTGTTCAGAACATATTATCTATCATGACCATTATCTTGTTCAAAATGGAAACCCTTTTGAGGATGGAGTTTGGGTCTTTGCAATCGTTCCTTCAAAGGATTCTGTAAGGAAACCACTCACAGAGAAAGCTGCCTTTCCTCTGAGGAAGTACGCAGTTGTTTGTAAACACAGGCTGGAGGCAGTAGTTATTTTTCCCAATAAGGTGGCAACTAAACTCTTGGAGTAACACGGTCAAGAGTTACTACAAGGAATCCGGCAGCCAGGCTGCCTGCAGTCAAGTCCAGCTCTGGCACTTACTAGTTGAGCGACCTTTGGTAAATTACTTAACCTCTCCCAGCTTCAGTTTCCCCAACTGCAAAATGGAGATGATGAGAAACATAAAACTGACAACAGTTTTACAATTTAACCTCTTGATGATTTTCATTGCATCTGCAAGCAACATTTACTCGATCAGTATTCTTATATATTATATCAAGATGTATATCTTTCAAAAAGAACTGTAAAAGGGTAAAATAGTGACACAATATCAAAATTATCTATTCAATTTATTACTAATAAAAACTATCCACATGCACACAATGTATTTTTACAGAGAAATGTTTGCAAAGATCAGCCTTGAAATACATATTTATCACTTAGGAAAACAACACGAAATTTATAAAAAAATATCTAATAGATATTTTAATAGTACAGAAGAATTTATGCTGTCATTAAAAACATAGTTAATTTTAAACCTATATTTTAAAACACATTCACTTAATCAGACATTGTGTAATATGTCACTTTGATAAATTACATTTTTGGGCTAGTAAACGTTTCTAAATTCAGCCCCCTTTTCTTTACCCCTTCCAACCACTGAGCCACAGGTAAGGCTTTCTCTTATGAGGCTGAAGGTGCCAATGTACACCTCCCACCTACGCTTGTTATGTCAATATGTTTGTTTTGAAGATTCCCTCTTTCACTTAATATTTAATAATTATTTTTCTTAAATATTTTTCTGGGGCATGACTTTGCATTGGTTCATGAAGTATCATAAATTACTGTTTATGTCCTATTGTTTGATATTTTGATTTTTTCCCACATGTTAAATAATGTATGACACTGGCAGCCATTTTTGACATAAGTGATCCACTAGCAGAAAATTATGTTGGGAAATGAACACACAGGGGTTGAGGGTAGAAAGGGCTTTCTAGGAAGGAGGCGTGAAGACAGATATGGAGAACAGCAGAGCACTGGCCAGTGAAACAGCCAGGTGCTTTTCCTGTCCTCTTCATTCACCTAACAGATGGAACTGCAGTCACATGGTATGTTTTGATTTTTGATAGGCCTTCCTTCAACAGCAGACTTTTACCAATAACTACTGGATTGGATTATCATATAATGAAGGGAAAAGTAAATGGGAATGGATTGGCAGTGGCACACCTGGAATGTAAGTCTCTGGAATGCATTTAAACTCTAGCATTGCTGTTGGGTTGGAAGTATTATATCTAAAAAGTATCTTCTCTCATTTCACACAGCTTAACTCATTGTCAAGTAGAGGTGATTGTTAAGAATAGGTAGAATGATTAAGAAAGTGTTCTGGGAAATATAGTTGAAAAGGAAGAGAAGTGTCATACGGAGTTACTAATAATAAAATTGTGATGCTAAACACATGCTTGGAAGAATATGTGTTATTAGGCACACAAAATTAAACACAACCATGAAGTGATTGGATCATCCTGATTTAGCCATAGCGGCCCCTCCCATAATCACAAATGAGTATTCTGAGCATCCCAATTCATCTGAAACTCCTTTATTAGTTTATGCACATGTTTATATATTATTTATAAATATATGTGAATATACATACACACTACTTTACTACAGTCCTATTAGAAGTATAGTGTTTTGTAAACTCTTAGGTTCACATGAAGAATAATCTGCTATTAAACAGTTCGATGATTTTTTAAAAATCTTAACTATTATATTTTTACTTCTAGGAATTCTGTTTTCAAATCTCCATGCTAATTACCCATTTTTCAAGATGTCTTTTATTTCCTTGATAATAGTAAACATACTTATTTTATACTTGGTATGTAATAATTCTAGTATTTTAAGTTTTCTGGGTCTAATCTATTGTTTCTGCTGGTATTTGTTCATAATGCCATTTTCTTCGCAGTGTTTAGTGATATTTTTTCCTTTTTGAGCTGCTGTGGGAATTATTTGAGAACTGAGATGAAGGCGACTTCCCCAGGAAAGAATTTGCTTCTGTTGGGGGCCTTGAGGCACTATGAACAAGGGCCACATTTAACTCTAAATTTGGGCCCTGCAACTCATGTAGTTCTGGGCTGCAAACCTACTCAAGACATGGTGCAAGAAATTACGCTGATGCACTCAGAGCCTGTGAGTGCACGCCAGGCAACTGTCTCAGAGCTCACAGAGTGGAAAGGTCATGGGTCATTGTAAGACACTCATTTTTTTTGAAATGATTATAGTATTTACTGAGTGTTCACTACATGCCAGGCACAGTTAATGCATTTCCATGAACTGACTTGATGCTTACAAACACTAGACGTTGTGGGTACTGTTATTACACCCACTTACCTATGAGGAGACAGAGTGAGACACTAAGTATTTTGCTCAACATCATATTCAAGAGTCTGCCTTTTAACCAGTTTGAGAATTAGAAAAGGAGATGCTCAAATTTTATGGTAAATTAAATCAATTTAAAACACATCATGCTCCACAACAGGAAAGAAATGAGACAGCATGGCACACTTGGGTGGGGTGGGATAGGCTGTCACACTAGGATAAGGTGCAAGTCCATGAAAGGATCACTTGCATCCTGGGCCATGCAGTCTGCCCAGGGCCCGACTCTACTTGCTGCAAAACTCTTTCCTGATCTGACGATGGTGTGTTTCTAAAACCAGACTTGACGTTTGAGTAACAGGCAGAAGGGAAGGTTCTCTCAGCCGGCACACAACTTTCCCGTACTGGGGAGATGCAGGAGCACGTTAAGCCTGCCCACAGCTGTAGCTTTCCAATTAACCTAAGGAGCAGCTATGGATTTTGTTTGTATTTCTTGGGCAGAGAGCCAGCATACGCATTGCTAATGATGACAAACTGAAGACTTCATGAATGCTAGTACCTATGTGCTTCATGTACATCTTGTGTATGATAGTCTTGATTCTTTTCTATGTTCAGCACACAGGAGTTCTAGTTACTGTATCTATTCCTTAACACACCTCCTGGTTATTTATCCATATTTAACTTACGTTATGTGTTCGGCCACACCTCACAAGCTGTCGTTTCATTTATCTCGTTTGTTTCCCTTTTTCTCCTGTACCAGATTTGAATATTCTTAAATAGGGCAGCGAATGCAAATTACATGAGGGATGGTTTATGATTTTGGATTCTTTCCTGGGATTATTCTTTTGCTCTTCTGCTTAAATCTCAGGTTCAAGACAGTTCTAGGGTGTTTATACTGAGGATATATCCCTTTGGCCTCAAACCTATGTACTTCTCTCCTGTTTAGGATGGTGGGTGAAATTCCTTATTCAGCCTCCACAGCCAGTTAAGGGAAAACTGGCTGCAGCTCTTCATTTATCCTCCTGGGTTCCCACCTTTACTCGGTCATCCTTGGCCTGAGCGTGAACGTGCTTCTTGTCCGCCAGTTCACAAGTTTATTCAAGAAGGTTTAAATTTTTTTTTGTATTCAACATTTTTCATTGTTTTTAATAGAAAGGTTTCTGGCACCTAATCCACCATTTTTCTGAAATAGAAGTCCTGCTTTTAGATATTTTTCAATAGATTGCCATATTTTAGTTAATGGTGTTAGCTATGGGATTGATAAGAAAAAGAAACAAAACAAATAAAAATATTCATTAAACAGCTTCATTTCTGACTATATTCCAATCCTACTTTTTTCTCCATAAAGTATATACACATGCGACTTGGTTATCTGTTTTATAGAAGTTCAGTTCTTATCTTTTTAATCTCTTGCTTGTATTGAAAAGAATAATATAAGAAAACATGTTTGCTATGTCATAATATCATAGCAATATGGCAAGTAATTTTGCCTTCTGGCCAAAAATTTCCAGTGTAGAATATAATGGGAGATTATGGGTGTAATTAAGAGGCTATGTGAGATTCTGATAGGTTAAGAGCACAAGACAATCTTTTAGTGATGAAGTTATGATTAACTTTTACCTATTTCTGATCTTTAGGCAACTGACTTAAAAATTATGACTCATGTTTTTGTGAGCTTCAGAATTAAACAATGGACTATAACATATTTTTTATTTTACAGTAATCTTGTATTGCCCTCTGGGAGACGACAATGTGCATTTTTAACGTCAACGAGGATAGAAGCCATTGAGTGCTCTAAGACCTACAATTGCATCTGTGAGTGGAGCATTACCCCATTTTTAATGCACTAAGAACAAAAGGTAAAATGGAGTTTTGTCATTTTTAGTGTGTTTCCTGTAATAATATGTGGTTACTTAACAAAGTAGTGTTCTCGAGTGCAGGACAGTTCAATTAAAGCACAGATGAGCAGGACGATGAGAAAGTCCTCTTCTGGATAATGATTTGAGATCTGAGACATCCTCGGTCTTCTTGGAGAAGAGATTTTGCCTTGGGGGAGCAGATACCCTTCTCTTTAATGAGCCCGTGAAATTATTCTCTCTCTTTCCCTGCACTGCCCACAGAACCAATTAGAAAACTCATAAATACCTGGGTCTTCTCCTTATTTTTAGGATAAACCATTTCAATAGTCTCCAGCTTTGAGAGATAGCTCAATTAAGAACAATAGCACAATTGTGATAGAACAATTAAAAATATAGGTATCATTTTCCCCCATCTAGCTGCTTACCTCCCATCTTAAAAATATATTTTGCCATAATTTCAAACTTGCTGAGTAGTTCAAACAACACTTTAAGAAACTCTCATATAACCTTTACCCACAGTTAGCATTTGTTTGTATTTTACTATCTGCACTTCACTGAATTCTCTCTTTCTCTCTCTCTCTCCCCCATTGCTGATTCATTTGATAATTAAGTGAGAATATTATGTCTCTTTGTCTAAATATTTTACTAGAACAAGGACTTAGTCTTGTATAACCGTAGCAAAATTATGAAAATCAGGACATTTAGCATTGATGTAGTACCATGCTTTTGTTTACAGTCCATATTTAAATTCTGTCAACTGTGTCCATGATGTTATTTCCAGGTGTTTTTCCTCTGTGCTCAGGATCGTGCAGTGTGTGCGCTCCTGATGTCTCCTCAGTCTCCTTTCGTCTGGAACAGTTCTTCATGCTTCTGAGGACTTTCTTGCTCTTCCCATTTAAAAGAATCAACTTTATGGAGTTATACTTTGCATGCAAGAGAAAATCAAATTTCAGTGGGTTCCTCATTTCACAGGAGTGGAAAGTCACACTGAATTAAAAACATAAGCAGGTTGTTTGACAAGTGGGAATGGATTTAGGAGAAACAGGGTGGAGAGGTCAGAATCCCTCGTTTTTACCATTCAGGCATCACAGCATGCAGAGAATAATATGCCATGCTATGGAATAAGATGGTTTAGGATTAAAAACAAAACAAACAGGAAACCTTGTAATTTGTAGCTTCAGAATAAAAGGATCTTGCCCTGGCCAGATCGCTCAGGTGGTTAAAGTGCCATCCTGATACACCAAGGTTGCCAGTTCTATCCCTGGTCAGGGCACATACATGAATCAACCAACAAATAAATCAGTAAGTGGAAAAACAAATCAACCTCTCTCTCTGTTTCCTCTCCTCCCTCCCCCATCCTCTCTCTTTAAAATCAATCAATAAAATTTTTTTTTAAAGGGCTTTAAATCTCTCAGGCAGTCATACTGCAGCTTCTTAGCTGAACTCTTGCTTACAGCTCTGCCTTTACATATTCTGACCTGTTATTTTAATTTTTTCTAATCACACTAGGAGGGTAGCCTCTTCAATAGGATCATAGTTGGTGCTAACACCTTATAGGTTTGTTCCTTGACAAATTCTCCATCTGTCATGAACACAGCAGCATCCCTCTAGAAGACTACAACAAATGGTGAGAAATTCCAACACAGACATCACTGAAGAAGGACTTTCAAAGGAATTCTCATACAAGGGGCAGAACATTTACTCAAATATGATTTTTATTGACAACTAATTCTCACATGTTATATGGGACGTTTAAATTGTCGTGATTTTTTTTCTTAAACCATAATGGAGAGGCTTTCCTTCCCCATATCTTATCTCAATATATTTCTCTACTTTCCAGAAATGACTGAGGGGGGTATTTACACAGAAGTAAATGTCCTCTTGATGAAAGGAAGAAAATATAGTCCAGGACTTCTGACAGGAAATATGAGTTTGTTAAGCATCTATTTTCACAAATTCCTAAAACCATAGGTTTCAGCAGGACATTTACAAGTTTAGCAGTCACACTGATTCATGAATTCCTCTCTGTAATGTCCCTGCTGGGCAGTTATTTACCGTGTTTGAACACCTTCAGGAAAATATTACTCATTTCTTTCCCAAGGTAGTCAATCAGACTTCGACTGCTCCTGGAATATGCTTCTTCATTCTGAATCAAGACTTCCTTCTTGCATCTGATGCGAACTAACACTACCTGTATGTCTTTAGCTGGTGGAAAAGAAGCAATTCTTCTGCTGTGCCCACTGACTTTGGAGGCTGGGTCCAACGTCTCAGAGAAGCAGGTCATCATCTCTTCCTGAGTCTGTGAATTAATAACATTTGAGAAGATACAGGACAGATCATCTTGTTTTATTTGACATAGAGTTAATATATATCTGCTATTTATAAGCTTTTTGTTATTCAGGGGGGTTCATACTAATGCCAACACACTGCGCAGTGCCGCCTGGGCCTGTACCACCACTCCTGCAGCGGCTCTCCTTCACTGCCCTTCACAGGAGCTGAGTGGGTGCTGTGCGTGGGCTCATTTCCCACGTCTGCAGTGGCCTTCCCAGTGGAAGGGCTCAAAGAAAAGATCTTGGCTTTTATGGTTTTGGAGAGCTTCTGGAAGCTCCTTGCTTATAAAGCTCTGATTTGTAATTATTTTTGCTCTTGTAAGTATAGCAGTTGTAAAATAATATCAAAGAAAATAAAACCACATGCTGTCATTTGTTGCCAGTGGCATTTGGAAGGGAAACTCAGAACCAACATGAATCCTTTCCTTCTAATACTTTAAGGGTTTATTAAATGTTACAATTTTGTACATTAGCCATTTATTCTTAGATATTTTAGGAAGTCAAAATTTGTTGACAGATATTTATATATATAAAAATTGAGGGTAGTTATGCCCATTAAGTAACCCTGAGGCAGATACTGCAACACACTCCTGGCAGGTTTCATGAAAACATTTTCTTAAACTCACCTTTTTCCATGTCTTTACTGAGCAGTGTTCCACGTCGTGCTGTATCATGTTCAATAATTTTATTCTTCTGTGTTTTTTGACCCACATAACTAATATTTGTCTGTTTTGGAACACTGCTGCAGTAATATTTTTAACTTATACATGAATTCCTTCATTTGGTTTATCACCCCATCTGCTCTCACTTTAATCTAATCACAAGCTGGTAGTTGCAGGTCCACTGTGTTCCGTGTGCTATGCTGGCTGTCAGTGACACCTAGAGGGCACTGTGCTTTGTTTGTTGCTGTTTATTGCGCTGCTTGCTTCCACTAAATTAAAAAAATCCTCGAGTGGAAATTATGATCAAATACTTATCTCAGTGCATTTGAGATCTCAAGGAGGACCAGTGTGAAAGGCCATTGCAGATCGTGGGGCGAGTGACAGAAAATGACAATGGAGATGTGGTCAGAGGCCAGATAATAAGATAATTTTGGATATTCACCTTCAGTTAAAAAAGAGGTCATTACTAGCTTTTTATGGAAGAGAGAAGAAAGAGCCAGGGGTTTTGGGGATTTAGGTGATTTCACATTTTGAAGAGGGAAACATTAAGTTGGACCAGGAACGTCTCCTTGTTTCCAGCACACGAGGAAACAGTGAAGTACGTGGAAGTCAGCTTGAAGGGCTTTTCTGGGGCAAGCTGTGACACTCTGAGCATTTATAATAATAATAAATTAATTAAAATAAATGAACATTTTACTCTGATGTGTTTATAATGATACTTAAAAAAGTTTGTAGATATAGGTAGTTATAATCTGAAAGCCAAACTATAATAGATCATATTTTTCAATGTTTTTACAGTAAGTTAATAATTTTATTAAATGTGTTGATATAGCTAAATAAATTTGTTTCTTGTTTTTAAATATATGTGTATTTATAAATTATAGAGCAATATTTGTTTTAGCTGCATGAATAAAGAAAGGAAAATATTGGGAACTGTAAGTCAAATGGTCCAGAAAAAGCAGAACTAAAAGCAGGATGATCGTACACAATAAGAAAGTAGGGAGGGGGAAGAGTACAATTCTGTGTCTTAAAATAATGGTTTGCGCCAAGTGCCTTGAACAGGGAGCTAAATGTAGAACTCTGATGCACTGTTTTCCTGCCCATCCGGAGTCTTTCAGTAACGTTCCCTTCCACGTGAACAAGGACGCCACCTGCCAACTCGCCGTGGCTCGTTTGTAAAATGTACATGAGTGGGACATGCGATAAAATGAGGGGAAATGTGCTTATGGGCAATGCTTTTTAGGTGACCCCACTTTAATAGGCTTTCGCAGACTAGCAGATGCTCAAGATGTGATGGGCCTGCTGGTACAGGTGTGGCGTTTGTTACCACCTGTTTCTCCTCAGCCATATTTTCCTGTTTTTCTTGTTGCCTTTTAACCCCAGAACACTATAATGTAGTGGACTGGAGGGATCTCTCCCATAAACAGCTTGGCCATCTTTGGGACCTGTGTGGCGTCTGAAAACTCAGCCGAAGATCATCTGGGCTTTTCTTCTCCCGCTTTTTGCCTGGTGCCATTTTGACAGCATATGTGCTTTCAAGTGAATCCTTCGCATTTCACAAAGATCAAGAACTGTGGTCAACTCAGTCTACAAGGACCTGATCCTTCTCTTTGTTAGTGTGGGCAGTAGCCCAGCCCTTGCAGGGCAGGGTTCCTGGCCATTGCACACTGTGTGACTTTCTTGATGGTGACCTTTTTGAGAGCATAGTATCAATTGTGGGTCAGTGGGGTTTTGGCCAGGAAATTATCCTCGTGGGTTCCCCTCACTGGCATAGTAGAAGGACTTTAAAAAAAAGAACTTAATTCAGTTTAACTAATGATCAAGTATTTATATACTAAATAAAATAAAATAAGGATGGTTCAAATTACAAAATGAGTAAATATTATTTTCCATTTACAAAAGCCTTTGGTCAAGTTAGCCGTGATGAGGGTGCATTTCTGCAACCCTGAGGTCAAGCATTGTTCTCATCTCCGGCTTCAGCTTTGGTAGAACAGTCACCAGGTGAGAGGTGCCCCAGAAATTCAGACGAATGAATGAATATCATTTAAAACAAATTGTAAGCTTTATTTTATATGGCTACTGAGAATTTTTAGAGATCCAAGAAGCAAGAGTGCTTCTTGAAAATTTACACATCTGTGACATTCCACTTTACAGATTTAATTTTGCTTAGTAGTTTCCAAAGGATCTTTTCAATTCCGATTTTGTAATTTTGTACTATGACCACCAGATGGCATCAACACACAAACCAAGCTCTAAAATCAAGGCCCATATTTAAAAATGTCTTGCTGGTGAGAGAATAAAGTAATAAATACATTCTCATAAACTGCTACTTTATGAGGAAATGTCAGTATACATTAGTAAATGTATTTACTGTAAATAAATTTAGCAAACTATATTTAAGAAAATATTTTCCCCCTTTAGTCAAGTTTCCCACATCTAGAAACCTCTCTGGAAAATCACAGATGAGGACAAACTGCTGCACGTTTCGATTTTTACTTCGCATTATTTGAATTGCCAAATACCAGAGAAAATTTTGGTTCCAACTATAATGGAAGGATTAAACACAGATACAACCACACAAATGAAAACTAAATCTTTAAAGTTATTTTAATAAAGTAACCAATAATATGAGAAATACTCCTCATGCTATTGTCACAACATTAATGTTACGACACGCAATTGTCATAACATTAATCGAAACATTTGGATTGTAAAATAATGTGTTATTCCTACTATGTAAATTACATATAGAATTGATGCAAAGGAGACACATTGACGTGATTTGATAAGGCGATTTTAAGGTTTTTTTTTCACTCTCAGGTGTTTTGTGTTTTCTTAGTTTTCAACAATGAGTAGCTGGAAATAACATCATATGTTCTTAGTAAGAAGAAATCAAGTATAAAAACAACAAAGGAAATGCAAGTATTTTGTGCTTACCATAATTTAAAATTGTTTGTCTTCTACTATGTTCAACCCCCAAATATTTATTTATTCAGTAATTATCTAATTTTTTTGTATGTCAGATATTGCACTGGGTCTTGCTTATACAAAAGCGAAGGAGAGAAAATTTCTGCCTTTACTAAATGTATAGTCGACTTGGAGGTACATACATACATATAAGCAGATATTTTGTAACTTAATTTGACAGATGCCAATCCAAGGACTAATAATGGTATAACAAAATATTTTTTATCCCATGGAATAATTTCAATTCTCCCAATCTGAACTCTTAAGTATTGATGGTTTATGACCGTGGTATACTGAACTTTGTTACATATTGTTCATTGTTTAAGGATGTCCAAGAGCAAACATGATACGTTGATATATAATACTCATATTATTTATCCAGTAGTGACATGCACTTATCTACTGGTGAAGGAATTATCTATAGGTGAGAAATGGATTCTCCATGCTGCTATAAAGGTAGATTATAGTATAGAACCCAGTTAGTAATACTAAAACTCTTGGATTGTGAGGCTGAAATGAGTTTTACTAACATGCGATTTCCACAAGACTTTTGTGCTCTGGAACTGTGTGGTTTAGCACAACAGAACGCACTCATGAGAAAAGAGAACATGGGGGCAGCTTTTTTGGGGAAGGAGTTACCTTCGAAAAGCTGCCTTTTTGAATGTTTTCCCTGTTTCTAGGGGCAGATTGAATTACTACATGCAAACACAGGGTGTGAAGAGCTCTGTGGCCCTGAGGGCATGTTAGGGAGATTAGGAATCCTTCCTCCTTATAACAGAAGGGCTCTTGTTGAAAGTCTTGCCCAGGGCACTTTAATTCCTAAACGTTTCAGATGTAGTTTCGAGGAGGGAGAGACGCTGACCAATCATTTGGAAAGCTGAAAGGTGAATGAAAATGCTTTCAATAAGGTAGTAAGAATGAACACCTTTCCTTATTTAGGCTGCACACGGTGCTCAAGCTTGGTGACCCCTCCCTCAGCTCCCACAGGTGCTCAGAAAAGGCCCGAGTCCCCAGTTCCGGACTCTTGAACCCCCCACTCCTTTTGTGCTCGTTCACTTCCGGGTATCACTGGGAGCTCATCCCCGCCATCCGGAGGCAGAAACCTGGCCTGTGGGGTTTTGTCTCCCATAATTAAATTTTGCCTGTGAATGCAAAAATGCTTTGAAGGTCAAAAACAAAATGATTTTGTGGAAAGTCCCATTCTTTAAAGAATTTGACAAAACATTTTCTGAGTTATAGGTGGGATTAAGAATGGACACATAATTATTCAGTGGGATGTGAATGGGTACATCTTTCATTCTCTTATTTCTTACCTACAGAAGCATAAATGATATTAGAATATACTTCATATAAAGGTCTGTATGTACATTTATATGCCCTGTTGTGTGTACATAATGCACCGCAATCTGGGTTTCCTCATCTGTGAAGTGAGGATAACAGCCAATCACACGGTTTGTTGAGGATGAGATGACCTGATGGATGTGGAAGAGCAATAAGAACAAAAACAAAAAGCCCAAACCCCCAAACCTGTGCTTGACAAATGAGTTCCCTAAACTCATCAGCTTACTTTAGCTCGTAAACAATGAATTATAAATGACAGCACAAAGAACTAGCCCCTACTCACTCATCTGGGAGAGAGTGCAAAATATTACACAGCAACAATACAAGGAAATGCTGGGCCCAAATACGACATTTCCAATCGTCGCACACTTTAAAACAGTATCTGATTCTCACGCGGATGTCTGTTACCCATTGTGACTCTACTTGAAAAATCCATACCCAGAGGCCTAATTTAACATTAGCCAAGGATTTAAAGGCAAATCTTGAATTAATGTTGTTTTAAAAATTTACCTTTGGGCTTGTTTCTAGACCTTGGATGAAAGTGAGGACAGAGAGTCGGCCCCACCTCACACAGTGCTGCGCTCCTTGCCCAGGGCAGTGGTGTACCGAAAGTTCCTTGAGTTTGAGATTTCCTGTGTGGTTTTAGCTCCCATGCCTGAGGTAGTTCCAGCTACTTTTCTTCCTCTGCTGGGCTAGATAGGTTGATACCTCTCAGGAAGTCTATATTTTTAAAATAGAAACCCCAGAGAGAGTAAAATTAAGAACAAACTGACGGTAACCAGAGGGGAGGGAGGGAGGGGATGAAGGATGGAAAAGGGGGAGGGGTTTTCAGGCACATGTATTAATGACACAGGGACAACACCAAAGGGGGAAAATGAAGACAACTGTACTTGAACAACGATAAAAAAAAAATGAATTAAGAAGATGATAAAATAAAAAAGAAGATACTTTGCAACATATTTTTAAGATAAAAATATTATTACAGATTACAATGAATTGACTTATTTACAGCTTAATTTAAACACTTGTTTGAATTCAGCATAGAATTAGTCACTGCTGTATAGTGAATGCATAGTTCATACTGTTGGAATAGCATTATTACAGTGGTTCAGGTTTTAGGATTTAAATGTACAGGTTATTAAAATCTAAAAAAAAAATTGGAAACCAAAAAATAAAAGTAGAAATAAAGCAACAAACAAACAAAAACAGAAACCCCAGGCAAGATCTATTTTTATGTTTTATTTTCATAGAGAATTTTATTTATTTATTTTTTTATAAGGGACTTTCAATTAGTCTCATGGTGAGGGTTGAGTCAGCATGGAAAATAGCAGGTGATCTAAACCTTATTTACATGTTATTTAATTATATTTTATATTTTGTTCACCCACAGCACACAACACATAATACCTGGCAGCTGCTTAACAAAAATTAAAAAATTCTCAATATAGATGTTAATAGTTTTACAGGTTTTGCAAATATATATAGTTAAAAATTTTGGGTTTCAAGGATGTGTGGAATCATCTAAGTCAAATAGTTATGCAATATTAGGCTGTATTTATTCTCACCGTCCAGTCTTCACTATCTAGCAAAGCACGTTCGGGACCACCAAGGAGTATGGGCCGCCTGGGAACAGTTTGAAGATGCGTTGGATTGGGCTCAGTGTAATTTTTTTTCAGTTTTTCATAATACATTCTTTATGATACATGGAATCAGAGAGTTTAGAATTATTAATAATGCTGGCGATCAGACAAATATTTTTTTAAGATGCTAAATAAACTAAGAACGTCCTAATGAATATGAATGGCTGAGATAAATTTAGTCCGAGGTCACCGACTTCCCTGGATTTGGCACCTTTTATACTACAGTAGTATCCAGAGGGACTTTTTTTGCGCTATAATAAATTTTTATTCGAAATTTTCAGTTTTTCACACGAGATATAGGTTTTATATTTCTCCATATTTTCATATTATACTTGTTATCTGGATTGCCTTCCACTCTTTGCCTGGTTCGATCCTATTTGATAATTAGTAGATAATTATATCACTCACTGCACACATTTATTTAATTCCTTTTAAATCATGGGCCAATCTGTGGGTAGTGGCTGGGCACGCAATGGAAAGCAAGGCGGACAGAGTCTCTCCTCGCAGAGTGCATTGCATGCATTTCTTTCACTCTCAGCGTAAGTGATACCGCGTCCAAGCAGCCTTCCCTGGCAACTCTTTCCTCTTGCCTGAGGTAGCAGCCGCTCCCCTGCATTCAATGAATCTGTCGTTCTCTCAGAATGTGAATCCTTTGAGGACAGGATTAACTTTTCTCTGCGTATTTTAGGGCCTTGAAATATGGTGGTGCTCTAGGAATGTTTGTCAAGTGAATAAAGAAACAGAGAAATAGGTCAGTGTACAAATGTTTTTTATGTCTTTGGTAGATTATCTGCTGAAGACATGACTTACATTGGATCATGAGACTATTGTGCTTTCTATTCACGAACAGAGGTCCACAGGGTTAAGATATAAACAACCGTGTGTAGATCACAGCAACCGAAGCAATGGCCACTTCCTGCATCAAGCAGTTTTTCTTTATTTGTGAGAGAATTATACTAATTTTGATCTCCTATTGGGGGGATAAATGAAGTAAAGAACAATTTTCGTATCTACATTTTACCTGCATGAAGCAGGTAAATGCTCTGTGCTCTTGACTTTGCTTTATTTGTGAAATTAATTGCCTGTGTACGAGAACTTCTAATTCAATGTTGATATTTTGAGTGTCAGAGTTTCATCTGCATGGGGAGGGGGTTAATGAGCAGCTTCTTTGACTTGATAACAAATTGAATTTAATTTTGATGGAAGAATGAATACTATCATTTAGGAACTAGTAATGATATTCTTTTTTCCTCTATTTTAGCTGGATTCCTTGCAACATATTGTATCCCTTATATATATTTTGTGAACAAATGACAAATACATTTGAGTTATTTTTGAACTGATGTTCAGAAAATGCACATTCTGAAATCCACATGGTTCATGACATGACTACTCACATACATATTTTATTTTTCTGGGAAGCATATTAGCACTGTCAGACAGAGTAAGTGTCAGTTCTGTGACTTTCATTGTATTACTCTTAGTTTTCCAAAATTTTCACAATTAATATAAGAATTCATAGTTGAAAAATAAAAATAACATAGAAGCACATTGAATAAAAACTGACTCCTCAATCCCTTCAAATTTCCTTATATCTCCATTGTACCCTGTTAACAAATTGGTTTGTATGTTCCCATATTTTTTCTAGAATTTTCTACAAATCATGCTACATGAAACTTCATTATGTATATATCTCTGTGAGTACATTTGAGTATTTCTATTAAGGAGAAGTCTAGAAGAGAAACTGCTATGTCAAATAGAATACAACTTTAAAATCTTGAAATATAAACAATATTTATCTTCTACAAATGTTAACTAGCACTAATAGCTGCAATGCCTGTGTGCCTATTTTTCCAAACCCTTATAAGATTTTACATGATCAATTTTTAAAAAGGCACGAGTGTTTTTTATTGTTGTTTCAACTAATGCGTTCAGTATCTACTTTGCATTGTTTGTCTGCATTGGCCCAGGAGAAGCACAAGGATGTGGTTTTACTTTTGAGATGAAGAAGACCTTAAAAGAGATGTGTGGGAGGAAGAAACTTTCTTTTACCCTTCAAGATGCTTTTGTCTGGTCGAATAAGTCTACATGAAACGGATTAGCAAGAGAAAATAACCAAATTTAATTACATACATATGTATAGGAAAACCGCACAAACGTGAGAGGTTCAGAGAGAAACAGCTAAGATGAGGTCTCTGCGGCATTCTCAGCTAAGGATGAGGTAAGGCTCTTTGCATCTCAGAGAAAAGGTCATTCGCAGGAGGTTCGTAGGAGCAGATGTTCAGTAATCAGAAGGTTGCCCTGCTGCTATAAATAGGTCATAAAAAGTTATCACTGGTGGTAAATTTTATTATGGGCCAGGCCCCTGATTTAAATTCTTTAAGGGAGAGGTTAAAGTTTCTGGTGAGTCTGCAGGGTTGAGACCTTAGCTCAAAATAACTCACATACCACAGAGACACATCTTGGGGTGACCGATTCGGAACCCCTACAGAGGCATGTAAGCATTTCACAGAGCAGACCTCTGTAGACGGCATTTGGGAAGAAGCTGCGAACCAGGAGGAGCAGAGATGCTCTGGAAGCAGAGGCCTTTGAGGACTCATGTCAAGTTGATGATGATAATGCTTCGGCTTTGGGGCTCTTGAAAGGCAAAGGAGATGAAAGTAGAAAACAGACTCAGGTGCAGTGTGGGCTTGGGGCTGAGCCATGCCTTGTGGGGCATAAAGCAAACATTTTATACAGTTTTAAACAGCGCTTTTTAAAAACGATTTTATTTGTTTGTTTTTAGAGAGAGGGGAAAGTAGGGAGAAACAGAGGGAGAGAAGCATCAATGCGTGGCCAGAGTCAGGGCCAGAGTCTGCAGGGCCTGGGGGCTGTGTTGGTGGACTGTATTATACACATGGTGGTTCCTAGGGGGAGACAGACAAGGCGCCATTGACCTTTTAGAAACTTATGGATCAGGAGGAAGTCAGGCTGTCAGAGACAAAGATGAGGAGAGAGGGTTGTAGTCAAGGAATAAGGCACCCCTGTATGAATGGAGCGGGCAGTCTCTCCTGCAGGCCCACGAGGCTTCTCTGATATCTCGGGGAACCATAGTTTTGGGATTTTTCAGGTAACCCTTTCCAGGACTTCGCTGCAGCCAAGTGCTGCCCTCTGCTGGGACAAATCTGAGTATTACATCCAATGACATTGGGTGGGGCCAACCCTAAAGCATTCCTGAGAACTTCATGGAACATCCCTGGGATCCAGGCTCCTCAAGGCCCTTGCTAGATCCTTGCTTCCTTAGCTTCAGGGTCAGGGAGCTCACTTCGTTTTGATGCAGTCTGTATAGACCCTGCATAGCTCAGATCAGCTTGACACCAAGAGGAGTTGCACTTGGCTTCCTTCTGGTCTCACCTCTGCCCTCTGGGTCTCAGGACTGCCTGCAGGACATGGAAGCACTGACCCTCCCTCAGCCACCTGCACAGAAGGAGCAAGGGGTTCAGGGACTTGGCGGTTCCCAGGCCTGTGAGGCCCCTCTCAGTTCCCATAGCACAAACAAATGTACACCTGTAGTTAGAAGAGCCTGTGATTTAAAAATTCCTCAGCAAAGAGTCTGTTTTAGAGATTCTATGACTTGGTGACCCTAGCACTATGACTGATGGGGAAACAAGAGTTGTAGCCTGCCCTGTGATTCTGGATATGTAAAGTTTAAAAACACACACAAGTGTTCATGCCATTTGGGGGTACCTGTCTACACAGGAAAACTGCAAAGGAAAGTTTGTTATGGGGCAAATGCGCTGCAATTACATGAGGAGGGGACTGGGGTGAGGGGACAGAACAGAGGTGGTGACGGTCTTTCATCAGGTTTGTGATGTTCTAGTTCTCAGCAGAGTTCACTGTGTTTATCTTTATGCCTTTCGATGAATTTCAATGTTCATTTAATTTCACAGCAATATGGTATCAGTTTTTAAGGTCCATGCAATACTTTATATTTTCTATAGGAATACTTTGAGGAATACTTATAAGAATTTCTACAGGAATACTTTATATTTCTATTTCTATAGAAAATATGCACTTAACATAGAAAATACTTTTCTATAAAGTATTTTCTGTGCTAAGTGCACAGAAAAAGTTCTGGAAGATATGCCACAGATTATAGCTGATTACCTCTGCAGAGATGGGAAAAGGTAGTAAGATTTAGAGGAATAGGCAAAAGAGGCTTTCTTTAAAGAGATTTTCATGTTATTTTTGCCATTAAGATTTAGTTTTCTTAAAATATTAAGCTTAAGCAAAAAAAAAAAAAAAATCAATGACCTGAAGGATTTGTGATCCTGAGGTTTGAAAAGTCAGAATGTTAAGGTTCTGCATTTCACAGTTCGAACAACCAGAGACCTGAGGAGCAGGAAGGGGGAGTCCTCCTTTCTACCGCACTTCCTGTCCTGACGAGATGCTCAGTGTCTGGGACTCCACAGCCAATGGCCTGGAGAGTTCATGACCTGGGGATCTGCTGACTGCATGCTCCCCGTCTCAGCCCATCCCCTACTTGAGGTGGTTGTGCTCCCTTCACACCGAGGACACACTAGAGCATGCTGGCCTCAGGTTGCAGGAGAGAGATGCCCTCTGCGTGAATGTGCTGGTTAGCCTGCAGGTTGACCTGTTTCAGGCAGGAAGGGGAGTCCTGGAATTTGGATGTTTCTCCAACTCGCACCCAAGCCCTTTCATCAGCTTCTTCCTCCTTCTAGTTGATGTTGCTTCCAAGGGTCCAAGGGACAAGGTGGGACAGGGTGAATAGAGACATTTCCAGAATGACTCAGAGAGTGTGTGTTGGGGTGAAGAGCTTTTCCAACACTGGTTTTCCCTGTCCCCAGTCCCAGACCTGCAGAAGTTGGTAGGTGAGCCTGGAACTACACCCCAAAACACTGGTTGCCACTCCTTCTCCACCTCAGGCTTCTGATAACAGTAGGGGAACTAAAATTCAACCTCAGGTTAATGTAATATAAAACAAATAAAAATTTTCTGACACAATAACTAAAATTATGAAAGAACAAACTGATTGCATGTCACCAAATCAATAACTTCTGCTCTTCTAAACTTCTAAAACCTTGTTATAAAGACAATATCAAGAGAATGAAGGATAAGAATGAAAGACTGGAAAACAATATTTATAAAATGCATGTCTGATTAATCCAAGATTCAAGATACCTGAAGAATCATCATAAGTAAATAATAGGAAAAGAGCCAACTAAGAACATATAGGCAACATATATTAATGAATATATAGCAGATATGTGATTGACCCCAAAACACACATGGAACAGGGTGAGCATTATTTATTCATTAGGAAAATACAAATTAAAAACACCACTAAATTATACTACCTCAAAATAACGTTATTAAAATGGGTTTTAAAACTGATAATATTGAATTCTGGGAATGTGCAAACAAATGGAACTTTAATACACTGCTAATGATGTAGTCATTTTGTAGAAACAGTTTGGCTGTTTACCTATGAATAAAGAAACTAGGAGTCTGAAGTTTGAACTTGCCAGAGAACCCATTTCAGAGGTGGAGCAGATCTCAAACTCACATCTAATTCAAGATGCTCTTCTCTGCCTAGTATACTCTAATAGTTTTCTCTTAAAATGTTAGAAATCAAACAGAAGTGCATACAGAATTCATACAGAACAACTTCAATGACTGATGGCATTAATTCCCAGCCCCAGTGGGCATGGGCATGGGCATGGCAGTGACTGCAGTTTGCAGGATTATTTGTGAAACTTGTATGAGTTGCAGGAACAGAGTACACGGACTCTGCTTGCTAATCCCCATCGCAAGAACTCTTTCAGCCCATCAGTCTGTGGTCATACCCGTGGTAATCTGGCAGTCTTCACGTGTGAGGGGCAGATGTGGAGGGGCTGATGTATCTCATCATTATGTACCTAATATTCCAGCCTCACCTGATGCAGAGGCTAGAATACTGGAACAGCCCATAAAAACACAAGGATATTCGGAAATGACACAGGGACTCTAGAACTCCCAAGAGTCTGAGTTTTTATAAGGGAAAATGATCATCCATGTCTTCTGTTGTTGTTTTTGTGTTCTCATTATTTGGTAGCAAGACATGCACTTTACTTCTCACAGACATAGTGTGAGGATTTGGAACACTCAGAAGCAACCATCTTCCTTGCTGTCATCCTTGCACAGTTTCCACTCTTTGACTCTTGCCCGTCCCTTAACATGGAAGAGAAGCATAGAGGTGATGTCAAATATTCATTCACTATTGCATACACAACAAGAGATATTGGTCCAAAATTAGGATGGTAGGTTTTTCTTACTTTATAGACACTATCCCTTGGAGCCCTAGGCTTTCCTAAAGAGGACCTTATGAGGAATACGGGGATAAAGATGAAAAAACTCCCTCTCTCCACGTGCTCATTACTGAACTTAAGTTCTTTTGTTGTGTCGTATATATGTGTGTAAGAATATGGATGTTTCTATATATGTTTATGGATTATATGTGTGCACTTTTCAGATACTCTTTCACAAATGTAAACCAGAATCTGGAAATATAAGACTTCTTAGTTTGTTTCTGCCCTAGAGACTTACATTTTAAAGAAGGGTGGTGAGTTATCTTCCCATGTCCAGGAACTCTTCACTCCTTTATGGGACAATCCAATCCAATGGAGAAAGGACACTTGGCTTTCAAGGAAATTCTGTCATAAAAGAGACTTATTTTATGAGTAAAAACCTCTTCGTATTTCTGCAATGAAGTAAAAGTCTTTTAATATTTTTGTTATTGTGAATAAAAAGTGTATAGAGACCAACTTCATTCTGATTCTATTCAAACTGTAATGTAATGTGATCTTGGTTTTGGTATTTTATTAAATATAGAGACATAGTTGGGAAAAATAAAGCTGTCTTAGTTTAGGTATTTTTATTTAGACTTAAGAATGAAATCTCTTAATTTATTTTCAAAACTCATGCCTTGGCTCAAAGATGAGTTCTGAGAAAATTCTGTTTTCTGCTTTGAGCTCCTGGTGTGAAAGCTGTGAGATTTCTACTAATGTTTCCTATTTTTGCTTCATAAGGACTGTGGATATCTCTTATAAAATGAGCATCATGAAAGATGGATGGAAATTATTTGATAAGTATTAAAGTATCTGGTATTCATCTTGTACTTTATTTTTACAGAGTATATACACATATATTCTCTCATTTGATCTTCCTAAATATACTGGAAAGAAAATACACCCAGTTTTCTTCTTGTTTCCTGCACCTTTGAGAAGGGAAGGACGGCTTAGTTCTACTCAGAAAAAAAATTCATATATGTCTCTAGACGTAAAATGTACCATTCAATTTCAGCATTTTCACAGGTGTCACTAAGGTACCCTAAAGGAAAAGTAGGACTTCTAGACTCTGAAACTTACCTTGAATCCTCTGTACATCCATGGACTCCCAAGCCAAGAGTTCTTAATCCAAAAGATGCACTAACAGTGGATGACTCAATAAGAGGACTACCGAATATAGCATCATTTATACTGCTATTCTAAAATTCTATACCTCTGTGAAAAGGCTGAGGGGTAAACAAACTGAATTAAGCAACAGACTTTCATAGGATAAGCCAAATTTCCATGAGCTAAAAATTTTCACTTCTTTGCTAATATTGCTATAAAAATTCAGAGTGGTAAGAGTGTACCTAGATATTTTTGAAAATCTGGTCACTATCCACCTAAATCCTACAGTTCTAATCTAAGAAAACTGTAACAGATTTTTTTTAGTAAAGCATCATTATTAGTTTATGATAAACAGAGATAGATATCAGGATACCACATTCTCTCCCAAACCTGGCCACTTTGTAACATATTATATTTTCGTATTAGCTCTTTACCTTGTCTGTAAACAAAATGGGTTTAAAAAATGTATTCTTTCAACAACAATGGCTATTTTCTTTTTTTAAAGTTGGCATGCAATTGACAGTGAGATTGTATTAGTTTCAGGTACACAACATCATAGTTCGCTCTCCGTATACATGTGACAGCATCTCCACATTAAGTCTACTTGCCATCCATTACCACATAAACAGTTTTCTGTTGGAGTACAAATGAGATAAATCAGACTTTGCAAATGTTTGCTTTCTGGAGTCAAATTTTGTTTTGTTGTATGGTTTTTAAGTTCCTATGTTTTAATAGTGACTTCTGAGTAGTTCAAAGCTAAGCACATGGATAACTGGCCCAGCACGAAAACATGCTTGTTAGTGTTTACTAATCAAGATTTTAGGGATTCTTATAAGATTATCCTTCACTTTGAATGGTAGGATATATTCATGTTTTGCAGAAATAATGGTAAACTAATTCTGTATTCAAAGTTAATATAATGATAAAGATCATGAAATATTCAGTCAGTTTTCTTTGGAAATTGGTATGAGTTAGATTTTAATATGATTTAGAAATAATTGACCTTCAAATTTATATGAAGTTTTTTGAACCTCAAATTCAATGGTAATGTTGTATTTCTTATTTTTCTTAGGAGTATAATGATCTTTTTCCAGAAAAGCAGAAGGTAAATTTCTGTAAATTTATCAATATAGGACATATAATTATTCTTGATAAGATAATATATTTAAGGAGAATTTTTTTGTAATTGTTTCATGTTCAACTTTCTTGTGGAAATTCTAACTGTGGATGACTTGGGTGAATTAGTAAATTTCTAAATTAATTTCCTTTTGTATTTCTGACTTTACCACAGGCACTGTCTGGGTCTGAGTCACTTTACAGATGTGAGCAGTGCTGAGAAACTCAAGTATTGTTTAGCATTGAGATTTAACAAAGAACTCATAATTAGATAAATAAAGTAGTGGGTAAAAGGAGATGTAGATTTGTCAGTACGTAAAACTGTTTATTCTTGTGTTATTTATTCATAGTACAGCTGTAAACCTACTTTTGTCCACCCTGTACTGTGTGAGCTGGAAAACAGAAAATATACATCACCAGTTTGTTTTCATCGTCTATCTTAAGAAGTGCAGAGTTCATTTCATTGCAGGATTTCTTACTCTCTTCAAAGCTCTTCAAATCATGGGAAAAATAGTAACACTTCTCTCCACAACATGACCATTTCCTCTCACATGTGCTGCTCTTGCTTCCTTGAAAACAAAACATAATCCCCGACCACTCAGTGTGTATCCTGAAAGGGGAGTCTGAGGTTCACATACTGAGAAATCATTCTTGGTCCTTCTAAAGACATTTATCTGGTGAGACTGATGGCTTCATTTCAGCCTTCTAAGAAGTGCCCTGGCCTGAGAAGAGGGTTGTATTACTTACATTTCTCCAAGTTCATGTATAATATTATTAAAATGTCCTAAGCCAAATTTCTAAGAAAATTAACATTTTTCTCACACCTTAAACTGAATGGACTTAACAATGGGAAGAGGCTTCTCTGTATTCCTAGAACAGCAATTTTCAACCAGCGTGCTGACACAGTTGTGTTCCCAAGAATTTAAAAAAATGCCACACCTGACTATTTAGTCAGGGGCACTGATCATTTTCACCTTAGCTTGTTGAAGAAAGAAATAACAATGGCCCACACAACAATTACGGTCAGGTGTGAATGAATCAAAATTACACCTATTTTTTTTGGTCTGGTCAGTTGGCAACAAATATATTTTGGCGTGCTGGAGAATTTTAACATTTTGTTTATGTATGCCATGATGTGAAAGGTTGAAAATTGCAGCTCTAGACAGTAAAATCTATAGCTACAGAAAGATAATAAACTTAGTACTTGGTCTACATACCTGTGTTCCAGGGTATAAAATAATGATTAGAGAATCTGACAAGGAGATGTAGGTTTTTTGTTTGTTTATTTGTTTTTCTGTAGAAAATGTATTACTTTGAAAACTAGTAACTAATCAATGAAGAACAAGTGCTGTAGCGGTTGTGGAGAAAAGGTAATCCTATAGTGCACTGTTGGTGGGAATGAAGACAGGTGCAGCCACTATGGAAAACAGTGGAGTTTCTTCAGAAAACTAAAAATGGAATTGCTTCTTGATCTGGCAATTCCACTCTTGAGATTATGCCCTAAGAATCCCAAAAACTTATCCAAAAGAACCTATACACCCCAATGTTCATAGCAGCACAATTTACAATAGCTAAGTGCTGGAAGCAATAAATGAGTGGATAAAAAAAACTATGGTACATTTACACAATGGAATACCATTCAGCAGAAAGAAAGAAGGAGCTCCTAGCCTTTGCTGCAGTGTGAATGGAACTGGAGAGAATTATGCTAAGTGAAATAAGCCAGGTGGTGAAACACAAATACCTTATGATCTCCCTCATGAGTGTAACCTAATTGAGACAACAAACACGCAAGCAAAACATAACCGGAGACATTGAAATAAAGAACTAATTAACAGTAACCAGAGGGGAAGGAGGAAAAGGATAATAGGGGAAAATAGTGGAAGGGCCATCAAGGAACATGTATAAAGGACACATGGACAAAGTCAAAGAGAGTAGGTTCAATGGTGGGGGGGATGGTGGGGTGAAAATAGAGACAACTGTTTTTGAACATAATAAAAAAATAGTAACTAACATAAAATATACAATACCATGCCATGCATACAGAAAAATCTAACCTCTGGTAAAGATCAATATATTTTTCTTGTTCAATTAAATAAAGTGAAAGTTGGCCTCCACAATTGGTTTAATGTAAAAAACAAGTCAAATTTGAGAAGGATACTTGGTGACTAAAGAAAGAGAGAAGCAACTTTTTGGTCTCAGTGTTCAATGGATTTATCTGCATACCTGTGTTAAGTGGTTCCTGTACAACAGATATGTTCTTCAACATGGATTTGTCTTCCAGTGGCACATTCTGTGGTTGGCAGTTGTGATGACCCTGGAAAACTTTACTCAACATCATTAGCTCAAGGAAAACATAACATGGGACTGGTCAAAAGTACAATTTTAATGTTAAAATGTCAGTTAAAGATCAAGAGTAAGCATGGTTTTTAATCATGTCTACTCTCTGCATATGATTTATGTACTCATATCTCACTTAATAAAGTACATTAATTAATGAAAACAGGGCTTAGTCAACCTGATGATATAGCAATGAAAAATACAAAGGTTCCGTTCTCAAGTAACTCACTCACTTCAATGGGAAGAGTACAGATATTATATAATGGGTGATATGAAATTGATTAAACTTTGCTGGTAGAACTCAGCAGAGAGCTGGCTAACTAAATGTAAGATCTACAGTAATGTGGTGCATCAGCAAGACTTCATAAATTAGTGTCCATCTTACTTTTTTTTTTGGATGAAAAAGAGGTAGAAAAGTGACAAAGGTAATACAATTCTAGATTGCTGCAATTAGTTTTGCAAAGTAAACAAATGGAGAAAATATGACATATTAAGGTAATCCAAAGTTAATCAAATTATAGGTTGTATATAAGAAGATTTAATGAGACAAGATTGGAAAGACAAACAAAAATCACATCATCAAAAAGAACAGATTTAAAATTCTAAAAGGCATATTGCAAATGTACATAGAGTAGTGTCCCATCCAGAATGGTGGCATGATAAGCTCAGCAAAACAGCCATGTTAAAACTGCCATATTATGAAGAATATGACACTTTTTAAAATCTTTAAAACTTATCTTAAGGATATGTTTTTAGTGAGGAAAGTCTATCAATTCTTGAGAGCAATAACAGTCTGAAAAATTGAGTCACAACCTGTTCACTGTCCTCACCCACCTGAGGTCAGCATCATGGACCATCCATCATAAGTGGGTTTTGGCAGGAAGAGGAAGCCCCTTCTCCCTCCAGGTCCCAGTCTGTGTATCTATACCTGGATATCATAGGCTAAGACCATGTTATCCCTCCAGGAGGAGCAGGTCACCAGTGATTCTTCCTCCTCCTAGCTCCATATTGCACAACTTAAATCCCAGGCAGTGGTGGTTACATGGTTGGGGCTCCTCTCCTGCACCCATCCCATACTCATAGAGTAGAGGCACTCCCCCAGTTGAAGAAGGTCAAGAATATTAGGGAATTGATTGTCCTCATTGCTGCTCACATTCCAGCTCACCTCCCCTAGGGGAGAGGCAAGCCAAGAAAACCAGAGGTTACTATCTCAGCCTCCCATGACCAGGCTCATAAAAGAAGTGTTATTCAGAAAAGTTGGCCACTGTCTGTGTTCCAAGCTCCAGAGAGTGCCTCAGAGATTTTTTTGTCCAGGGAAAAAGAATGCTGTAAGAACAATGAACTCCAAATATTTTCCCAAAGAACTGACTATTTGATTAAGGAAATCCAAGTCTAAGGATGCTCTTGAACACAATGTGGGTGAGGTATGGGAGGGTTGTGAAGGGTTGGTAAGCAGTTGAGAGGACCTGTGTAGCTCAATGAAAGCAATAATTTTAACCATAGATGTGTCAGTTTACTAGAGGGAACCAAAGGAAGACAAAGCCAAGAGACACCTTCTTGGGTTTAGTACAAATATCAAAGATTGACCTCAAAACAACCCCTGAAAAAAGAAGGACTCAAATCAAATTGGATTAGACTGTGGAAAAGTTTGTTCACCAGGGCACTGTCAAAACCAGAGAGGCCATCTGCTAGTGATTAGTAGAATCTAATAGATGAGTGTGATACCAACAGAGCAGATATCTTAAGCGTTTTAAGATTGACCTGGGAAAGAGAAAGCTAAAGAAAACCCTGCTAAAATCGTGGTCAGGTCTGGTGATTGTGCAGGTGCCCAAGGCTGCATCTTCTGCTGCAAGGCTGAATAGTCCCCCCTAACATCAGGAACAAATTGCCAATGTGCACTATCACCACTTCTGTTCAACACTGTACTTGAGGTGCTAGTTAGTTAAATTATCCAGGATATAACACAATACTATCCACACATTTTACGTGGAAAATATGAAGGAATCCACTCAAAACAACTAGAACTACAATGTTGTATGGTATTAGAACAATATACAAAAATCAACTGTATTTCTCTATAGTAATACCTATGTGAAAATAAAATTAAGAAAAATGCAATTTATATTAGCATCAGAAATAATGAAGTTCTCAGGAATAAACTTAATAAGATAGTGTGAAATACGTACTCTAAAAACTAAAAGGCATTGGTGCAAAATAAAAAAACCCCAAAGAAATGTAAGACATCTCATATTTACCTTACAACACTTACAAAAGTGAATTTGAAATGGATTAATTGTGAGAATGTAAGAGATAAAATTATAAAATTCTCACTAGATAACATAGGTGTAAACTCTTGTGGTCTTGAAGTAGGCCATGGTTTCTGAGATATGGCACCCAAAGTGCAAGCAGCCAAAGTTAAAGTAGATAAGCTGAACTTTATCAAAATTACAAACATTTGTACATCAAAGGTTATGATCAAGACGTTTTCCTGTTTGAACTGTCTTTCTCTGTTTTCTTTCAACAATTCAAATTTTCTTAATTAGTCAATTTGAAAATGTTTGGTGATTAAATCATAGATCTCATGTCTTTGTGTTGGGTACTAGAAAGTTGTGAACTTTTGGTGATGTCATGTTTCTTTGATTTTTCATGTTCTTTGGAGTTTGTGTTGCTGTTTTTACGTTTGAAGTAGCAGTTACCACCTCCAACCTTCACTGCCTTCAGAAGAGAATTACCCTTCGTTACTTCTGCTATTGACTCTGAGGCTTACCAAGACCTAGTATCATTTTACCTGCTCCCTGCTTATTGTTGCCCCTTCTGACAGAATCCTTAAGCGTGTATGTCTTCTATCATGTGATGCATTAAGTAGGTTGCTGATAGCCTCTTTTGTTTTCCTGAATGAGGTATTACAATTCAAATTTGTGGTTTCTGCCTTGCCTTGAGACTCTTGCGTTGTTTTTAATGGGCACCTTGTCTTCCAGAGCACACATATGCCTCTGTCCTTGGAGTGTACACAGAGAGCCATGGTTGAGTGTGGAAGAGGTTTATGGGGCACATGGTGTATTGAGGGTGCCCACAGTTCCACTGGGGCTGTGCAAATGTTATTTTCCACATGGTTCATAAGCAGGCTTCTGATGAATTAAAAAATGCATTCAACAAAAACAACCTATTTTTAATGATCTCAGAATCTTTTCTGACTTTTTAAAAATCTCTTCCTTACATAGGTCATGAAGCTAATTGGTTTAATACCCTGGAATCTACTGAGGGAATTGAGTCCTTGGCAGCAGTCCATATAGGTGAAGAAGCCAGGTGTTCACCTACTGTTACCCCTTTTTCCCACAAGAAAAAGACCACAAATCACAAACCAAGAAGGTTTCATGTTTATACTAAGATGTGCTGTTTGAGAGCAGGGGTAATTCTGGTACAGTCAAGTTGCTTTTGTTACCTTCTCCAAAGCATCTAAACTTTTTTTTTCTCACCAGCGTACTAAAACCTCTCTTCAGAAACCTGGAATTCCACAAAGACTCTTTCCTCCACAGGTGACTGCCCATGTCACTGTTCCCCAGGTGCTTCCAAACTGTGGTTGAGAGGGGCTAAAACTGGTCCACAGGCTCCTGCAGGTTCCACATCTAGTAACAACACCTGTCTGTCTGTTACCCAATGTTCTGTTTGACAAGGCTCCTCTCAAGTCACTTGGTGTGTGGTGCTGGATGCCATGACTGCTACTTAGGCAATTTGTTAAAGGATGTTGAAATTTGTATTGGGTGAGGGAGAAAATGAAGGACTTCTGATGCCACCATCATGCTGACAACACTTCTTTTGTATGCTTTTTTAATTTTTTTATTTTATTGATTATGCTATTACAGTTGTCCCATTTTCCCCCTTCACTCCCCTCCACCCTGCCCACTCCCTCCCACCCACATTCCCCCCTTTAGTTCATGTCCATGTGTCATAAGTTCTTTAGCTTCTACATTTCCCAAACTATTCTTGCCCTTCCCCTGTCTATTTTCTCCCTACTGTCTATGCTACTTATTCTCTGTACCTTTTCCCCTTCTCTCCTTCTCCCACTTTCCTGTTGCTAACCCTCCATGTGACCTCCACTTTTGTGGTTCTGTTCCTGTTCTAGTTGTTTGCTTTTGTTTTAGGTATGGTTGTTACTAACTGTGAGTTTGATGTCTTTTCTTACTGTTCATATTTTTAATCTTATTTTCCTTAGGTAAGTCCCTTTAACATTTCATATAATAAGGTCTTGGTGATGATGAACTCCTTTAACTTGACCTTATCTGAGAAGCACTTTATCTGCCCTTCCATTCTAAATGAAAGCTCTGCTGGATAGAGCAATGTTGGATGTAGGTCCTTGCCTTTCATGACTTGGAATACTTCTTTCCAGCCCCTTCTTGCCTGCAAGGTCTCTTTTGAGAAATCAGCTGACATTCTGATGGGAACTCCTTTGTAGGTAACTGTTCCCTTATCTTTTGCTGCTTCTAGAATTCTCTCCTTCATTTTTACCTTGGCTAATGTAATTATGATATGCCTTGGCATGTTCCTCCTTGGGTCCAACCTCTTTGGGACTCTCTGAGCTTCCTGGACTTCCTGGAACTCTATTTCCCTTGCCAGACTGGGGACGTTCTCCTTTATTATTTGTTTAAATAACTTTTCCACTCGTTGTTTTTCCTCTTCCCCTTCTGGTATCCCTATAATTCGGATGCTGGAACATTTCAAGATGTCCTGGAGGTCCCTAAGCCTCTCCTCAATTTTTTGAATAATTGTTTCTTCATTCTTTTCTGTTTGGTTGTTCCTTTCTTCCTTCTGGTCCACTCCATTGATTTGAGTCCCAGTTTTCTTCCCATCACTATTGGTTCCCTGTGCGCTTTCCTTCATTTCTCTTATCGTAGCCTGCATTTGTTCATCTAATTTATGACCAAAGTCAACCAATTCAATGAGCATCCTGATCACCAGTGCTTTGAACTGTGCATCTGATAGGTTGGCTATCTCTCGGTCACTTAAAAAAATTGGCTCTGGGGATTTTAATTTTGTTTGAGCCTTCTGTTTTATTCTTTATTTTCCTTTGGTTTGGTTGCAGGTGTTACATAAGGGCGGCGGAGCCTTAGGTGTTCACCAGGGTGGGGCACCACAGTCGCTGGGTTGTGACATTATATGTAGGGGCGGGGTCAGAGAGGGAACAATGGTGCTTGCCCTCTCTCTCCAGGACCTCAGCCCCCCTGCTGCCTCCCACAAGCAAATTGGGCCCTCCTGGTGCTGGCTCCTGGGCGGGTGGGCCTGTGCACTTTCTCGGACTCTGTGGGTTTCCCTGAGAAGTCTCATGTGAGGCTGAGAGAATCTCCCAGCCTCAACCCCCACAGGTGTTTTCAGTCGGTGCTCTTAGGCTTTGCTTCCTGGCGCTGGGGCCCTGGGCTGAATGGTCTGTGTGGTTTGTGTCGCTGCCCGTTTTCACCTACTTTATCTGCACTTGAATGTGTGGCTGCGGACAGCCAGCTGCCTAGAGGCCCTCACTGGGTCTGCTCCTTGCCTCCCACGCCCAGGGTCTGCCACTGGTCCGTCAGCTGCCCCTGCGATTCTGGGGTCTGCCAACTGCTGTCTGCGCCCTGTGAGCCCACGTCTGCCAGTCACCGCTTTTTCCTGGAGGAACCCCTTGCTCCCTCCTCCGACTCTGCCGCTCCTTACTGGTCTGGATGTATGGTAGTCAGACTTCCTCTGAGTTCATTTCTCTCTGTTCTGGTTGTTTTTTGTTTCTCAATTTTTGTTGTCCTTAGTTTTGGTTGTGCGAAGAGGCACAGTGCGACTACCTATGCCTCCATCTTGGCTGGAAGCTGTTGACAACACTTCTTACGTACTTTTTTTTTAATGGCAAGATTATAGAAATGACAAAGATGTCAGTGGTTATTTGTGGTTAGAGACAGGATGAAGGGTAGCTTGAAAATTTCTTGTTTTGAGAAAATAGTTCTATTTCTTGCTTGTGGTGTAGGTTATATAACTATATAAATGTGGTAAAATTGCATAAGACTATATACTCATGCACATAGACAAAGGAGTGCATGTAAAAATTAATGAAGGAGTGAGGTCAGCAGTCCTTCATCAATATGGCTTAGTAGAAATCTCCAGGCCCTCATTTTCCCTATATAACCATTGAATATACAACAAAGTGGACATATCAATCAAAGTGAACATATCAAAGTGGCTTTACAACAACTGGAGTAATTGCAAGCAAAGTAGACTGTAAGACAAACATACAAGAGGCAATGATGGACTTTCTATAATGCCTTAAGTGTCAATTCGCTAAGAGAATATAATAATTATAAATATATCAGAACTCCTAATGTATAAGGCAATTGTTAGCAAAAACTGAAGGGAAAAAAACATAGACAAAATAATAGTAAGAGACCGATTCCTTTATCCATTATTGAATGTAAGGTATGGAAGTTCTTCCAAAGATACAATTAAAAGAGGTATACTATGGAATTGGCTAAAGACAGGTATGCAGACCAAGGCAATATTATATAGAGTCCAGAAATAAACGCTTTTGTACAGGGTCAACTGATTTTCAACAAGTGTGCCAAGACAATTCAATGGAGGAAAGGTTTCTCAATAGATGGTCTGGAAAAACTGCATATTCACAAGTAAAGAATGAATCTTAACCCTAATCTTGTACCATACATATAAATTAACTCAAAATTGATGGGGCTGAAATGTATGATATAATATAAAATCTTTGCAAGGAAATAGAAAAATCTTCATAACATTGGTTTATGCAATGAATTTTTTTAGATATGACACCAAAGCACAGACAACATAATTAATAAATCAATTGAACTACATCAATACTTTAAAAATCTCTGCATCAAAGACATAATCAACACAACTAAACAGTATTCTATAGAATGGAGAGGATGAAATGTCATGTGCCTGATAAGGAGTTGTATCTAGAATATATGGAGAATTTTCACAACTCTGCAACAATAACCAAAAAAACCCCCCCTGATTATAAAACAAGAAGAGAACTGGAGTAGACAGTTCCCAAAGGGATAGGGATAGGGATATATATACACACACACACACACACACATATACATATATATGTATATTTATACATATGTACACACATACACACATACATGTATAAACTGCATGTATTAACTATACATATATACACATACATATATACATATATGTATATGTACATATATAAGCTGTATATACATGTTTATATATATACAGTTTATAGGCATATGAAAAGATGCTTAACATCAGTAATCACTGAGGATGTGCAAATAAAAGCTACAGTAAGATAGTCTCTCATACTATTCTGATGGCTACAAAAAAAGGGGGGCTGAGGGTGGGGATGATAGATTTGGATGAATGTGATTAGGAGGTACAAACTTACATTTATTGGGTAAATATGTACTAGAGACCTATGCACAACACAGTGACTACAATTGACATTGTTATATGGTATATTTCAAGGTTGTTAACAGCGTTGATCTTAAGAATAATTTTTGCAATAGCATGGATGGAACTGGAGAGCACTATGCTAAGCAAAATAAGCCAGGCAGTGAAAGACAAATACTATATGATTTCACCTTTAACTGGAACCTAATCAACAAAAGAAAAAAGCAAGCAAAAGATAACCAAAGACACTGAAATAGAGAACAGGCTGACACTGACCAGAGGGAAGAGGGGAGGGAATTTCAGGGGAAAAGGGTGAAGAGTTTGCAGGAACAATTATAAAGGACACATGAACAATAACAAGAAGGAGGTGAAAACAGGGGAGGGAGGTGGGGAGGGCTGGGGTGTTGGGTGGGGTGGGGGGAAGAGGAAGAAAACTGTACTTAAACAACAATAAAAAGATGAAAAAAGAATAATCAAAACAAGGAAAAAAATCTTTTGTTTTTTTCTTTTCCTTTTTATGTATCTGTATGTGATGATGGATGCCACCAAAACTGACTGTAGTAATCATTTTTAGTATAAGTCAAATCATTCTATACACTTAAAACTTTCAGAGTTTGGCGAGTCAATTATAACTCAATAAGACTGGAAAAATAGTGGGGAGGAAACAAACAAAACAAGAAACTCACGATGTAATGAGGTTGGCAAGGATGTGGAAAGTTCAGAACCATTGTGCACTGTTGTTGGAATATATGGTGGTGTAGTTGGTATGAAAAACAGTATGACGTTCCTCAAAACAATAAAAACAGAACTACCTCATGAGTTAGCAATTCCTTTATGGATACATCTCCACAGGAATTGAAGAATAGTCTTGAGTAGATGTTTGCACGCCATATTCACAGCAACATTGGACACATTAGCCAAGAACGGAGGCAACTGAGGTGTCCATTTATTGATGACTGTGTAGGCAAAATGGAGTGTGTAAATATAATGAATTATTATTCACCCTTAAGTAAGAAAGAAATTCTGACACCTGCTACAATGTGGATAAAACTCAAGAACATTATGTTATGTGAAATATACCAGTCACAAACAGAGAAATATTATTATTTACCCACTTACATGAAGTATCTACAGTAATCAAATTCAGAAAGAAGGAATGTAGAATGTTGGTTTCCAGGGACTTTGGGGAGTGGAAATGGGGAACTATCATTTAATGTGGGTATAGAGTTTCAGTCTTGCAAAATAAAATTATGGAGATTTGTTGAGTAAGAATGTGAGTATAGGGAACATTACAGAAAGGTAGCAAATATAGATAACTACACACTTAAAAGTAGCAAGTATGATGAATTTTATGTTACATGTTGACCACAATTAAAAATTTAAAAAAGAGACAAAATTGGTGAAATCTAAATATGGTTCTGTGATGGTACCAATATCAATTTCCTGGTTTTTAAATTGAGGTACATTTATGTGTAAGTCATTTTACAAATATTCAAAGCTACATACTATACTACCTTTGTGGAAATTTTGGTGTAAGGATACACATGATTTCTCTGCACTATTTTGCAAGTTTCTGTGTCTATAACTATTTCAAATCAAAAGTTAAAAAAAATATACACACAACAAAAAACCACCAAAGAGTTGAATAATTGTTTGCATTGTATGAAATGGAAACAATAAAAGAACAATACTCAGAATTTTTAAGTAACTTGTTCAATGGAATTAAAAAAAGGCAACTTCAATGTACAAAATGATAGTTATATGAACAGACCATTCCACTTGTTGACAGAGATGTTTATTACAGCATTATTGGTGGAGATAAATGAGAAACACTTCAGATGTCCCAGAGCAGAGAAATAGATGAGAGAGCTGTCTTATGTGTCATATGATGGAACTCTGAACTGACATTTAAATGAAGTTCTCAACTCACTTGGCTCAATATGGGGAGAAGCTGGAAGACATACTGGTGAATAAAATTCCAGTGCAGAACATATATAGTAGTGATGCCATTTATGTATACTTCCACTTTGCTATTGTTCATTCGCAAATATGTCATATATAAATCAGTACATACTAGTATATATGTACTCACAGAAAATATAAGAGTTGTCAGTATGTACTCAAATATAAAATCATGAACAAAGATAAGCATGAACTTCAAGATATGAGTTGTGCATATAGAGAAAACTGAGTGGGTTTAGGAAGGAGTATAATGTCCTTTCCAACTATATCTGGATATAAAGCAAGTAGACAAAATATCAATATTTATTGCATCTTTAAAATTAGTACCTGTGTCTGGTATAAGTCTCATTAGAAATATTTAGAAATATTTCTCAAATATGATAAAATATAAATGTTATAGAACTGAAAAGGGAAATACAGAAATCTATAAAAACTGGAGCCTTAAACACCCCTGTAGTTACCAATAGAATATATAGTCATAAAATAATTTTGGATATTGAAGACCTGAACAAATTAATAATCTTAGTTTCCCCACTGAGAAAATGGAATGAGGAAAAGAAAAAACTAAATCAAGCTAAGCAAGCAACTAATAAAATAAGAGGGGAAAATAGTGAAATAGGAAATAAAAAGATAAAGAAAATAAATGTAACATTAAGTTTTTAAGAAGTGAGGAGTTCTGCCCCACTTCCTTAAAGCAGAAGTATGTACATCATGTGGAATTTTTCTGCACAGATTTGTCTCATGTCCCTTCTTAATTTACTTATTTATTTATTCAATAATTTCATGCTATTATGGGTCCATAGATATTTATTTAATATTTTAAGTATAATTCAATAATACTTTATTTGGTGGCCCAAATTGTTTCTGCTATGACCCCTAGGAATTCTATTTACCTGGTTCCTGTATCCCTTCATTTTAAGCGCTTCCCTACTTTCTAGCACCACAATGCTCCAGGCTCATCTTGTGCATTTCCTACCCCGTCTTACAATCAGCCTTTTTCCAGTAGCTCTAGTTCCTTTTACAGGGGAATGGAATTACAATCAAAATACGGTTACTAAGTGGATTTCCTTTTTTGCAGAAAACACCCAAACAATTTTGAGAAGGGACAAAGTAGAACTCACATTGCATCAAGACTTACAATAAACTATACTGTATACCTGGAGCTGAAACAAAATAATGTCAAATATAAAGTGTAAATTAAAAATAAAAAGGGACTTATTATAAAGTAATGAAAATACTGGTGAAATAAGATAGGTACTCACATAAATGAAATGGGGTAGATATTTGAAATAGATCTACACATAACTGGTCAATTGACTATTTTGAAAAGTGCCACGATAATTCAATAGAAGTGTGTTTTGAAAAGTGGTGCTGAGGTAGCTGGTCATTTATATGCAAAAATTTCATAAAAAGAACTCAGTTGACACTTTTCACCTTATATAAAACTTAACATGAAATGGAGTCTAGAATGAGACTCCATTCTAGGAAAAAATTTCAACCTCAGTTTAATTTAAAATAAAAACAGAATTTTTTAGGATACAAAAATTTAAAATCATGGATGAAATAAACTGATTCAACTTTATCAAATGATGAATTCTGCCTCTCTAAATTTTTCAAAACTTGTTCTAAGACAATATTAAGAAAATAAAATCTGAAATGAAACATTAGAAGACAATGTTCACAAAACACCTGCCTGATAAAATACTAGAATTCAAGACATATAGACAACTATTATAACTCAATAATAAGAAAACAAAAAACCCAAAGAAATAGGCAAAATATTCCCATCAGTACCTTAGCATAATGGATGTATGGTTGACAAAAAACATGAATAAGGGTTATTGGTATTTATTCATTAGGAAAGTACAACTTCAAATCACCTTAAATTATACTACACCCTTATTGAAATGGTTTTTCAGACCAATAATACTGAATTTTGAAAATATGCACGGAAATGGAATTTTAATACACTGCTAATTGTCCAGTCATTTTGCAGAAACAGTTTGGTTGTTTACCTACTAATAAGAAAACTAAGAGTCAGTAGTTTGAACTTACCAGAGAATATATTTTAGTTTGGGTGCAGATCTCAAATTCATATCTAATTCATGATACTATTCTCTTTACAGTATACTCAACTGGCTTTCTCTCAAAAAGCAAAAAATCAGACAGAAATGCATACACAGTTTGTACAGGAAATACCTTCAATGACTAATGGCATTACTTCCAAGCCCCAGTGGGTACAGCAGTGACTGAAGTTTGCAGGATTACTTGCTAAATCTGTGTGAGCTGCAGGAGCAGAGCATGCAAAACTCTGCTTCCTAATCTCCATCAGAAGCACTCATACTCTTTTACTCCATCACCCTGTGCCAATACTCATGGTAATTTGGCAGTCTTCATGTGACAGGGCAGAAGTGGAGGGTCTGGTGTGTATCATTGTGATGTACCCACTATTCCAGCCTTATCTCATGCAGAAGTTGGAATACTGGTAGAGCACATAAACACACACACACACACACACACACACACACACACACACACACACAGATATTCTAAAATGAAACAGAGAACCTAGGACTTCCAAGAGTCTGAGTTTTTAGAACGAAAATTTATTGTACTTGTCTTCTGTAGTTGCTTTTTTGTTCTCATTATTAGGAGGCATGACCAGCATTCTTCCTTTCACAAACATAGTATGAGGGTCTGGAACAGTGAGAAACTTCCATCTTCCTTGCTGCCATCCTCACGCAGCTTCCAGCCTTTGTCTGTTGCCTGTTGGTTAACATAGAATAGAAACATACAGATGAAGTAAAATATTCATTTACTATTGCAGACACAGTAAGTGATATTGTGCTACAGTTAGGGTGGTAGATTTTTCCTAATTTATAGAACCTATCCTTTGGAGCTCTAGGTTTTCTTAAAAAATAACTAATAAAGCATATAGGCATAAAGTTGAAAAACTCCATCTCACTCTGTGCTCATTTACTGAACTTACGTGCTATTGTTGTGTGTGTGTACATGTGTATGTATACATACATGTATGTATACATGCCTATATACATATGGATGGATTTTTCCTATACACTTTCAGGAATATAAACTAGAATCTATGATTATAGAATTTCTTACTTTGTTTTTATTCTAGAGACTTACTTTGTGATAAAGAACAGTGAGGGTAATGAGGGTGGTGAGTTATCTTCCCATGTCCAGAAATCATTGGCTCCTTTACGGGACAATCCAATCCAAGAATAATAGGACTTAGAGGAGAGTTGGCGTTGAATGAACTTCTGTCATAAAGGAAACATATTCTATGAGTAGAAATCTTTTTGTTATTTTTGTGAATAACTAAAAGTATAGAGATCAACCACCTGCTGATTTTATTCTGATGATAAAATAATGTAATCTCAGTGTTTGGTACTTTATAAGTCAATTAACACAGAATAGAAACACATAGGTGGTGTAAAATATTCACTTACTGAATATTAAATATAAAGACATATTTGAGATATCAAACCACTCAGTTTAGCTGTGTTTGTTCAGACTTATGATTGATCTTTTCCTTTTGAAACTTGTTTATGTAACTCACAGATGAGTTCTGATCAAAGTCTGATTTCTACTTTTGGGTTTTGGGCGTCAGGGGTATGAAATTACTACTAATGTTGTTGTCTGTTTTTGCTCCACAAGGACTGTGGTTATTTCCTGCAAAATGAGCATCTTGAGGAAACATTCCTTAGTCATCAGATGAGGTGTCTGTATATAATGGCTGACTGTCTGTTATTCGATAAGTAAAAAAGTAAATGATGTTCATCTTGCACTTTAATTTTTACAGAGCATATGCACATATATTATCTCACTTGATCTTCCTAAATATGGTGGAAAGAAAATACACCCAGTTTTCTTTTTGTTTCCCATGTCTTTGAGAAGATGATAAAAGCTTACTTCCCCTCCCAGAGGGCGGGAAGCACATATTTTTTTTCTGTGTCTAGACCCAGAAAAAAAATTCGCATATGAGTCTAGACATAAAATTTAGAATTCAATGTCAGGGTTTTCATAGGTGTCTTTATTTAACAATTAAGCTACTCTGGACGAAAATTAGGACCCCTAAACTCTAAAACTCATTCTTGGAACCTCTGTATATCCATGGAACCCCAAGTTAAGATTTCTTTTGTCAAATGATGCATTAACAGTGGAAAATCAATAAAATGGTAATTGGATATAGCATCTTTCAGAATGTTATTTTGAAATTCTGTAAGTCTATAAAAAGGTTGAGGGTAAACAATTGAGCTAAGGTATAGACTTTCTTAAAAACCCAAAGTTCCATGGGTGAACAATTTTCACTTTGCTAACATTTCTGTAATAATTCATGGTTGTATGAATATAGTTATTAAATATTTCTGAAAATCTGGGCATCACCATTTAAATTCTATAGCTCTCATCTAAGAAAACTATAAACATTTTTCTCACTAAAATGTCATGATTTACTTATGTAAATCAGATAGATATCAAGATATCACATTAGCTCCCTTACCTGGTCAATATTTAACATTTTCATGTAAGCTCTTTACCTTGTCAGTAATAAATAAGACATTAAAAATATTTTTCTATCAATGACAATGACAAATTCTGGTTTTGGAAATTGACATATGAGATTATATTAGTTTCAGGTATACAACATCATGATTTTCTCTTAGTAGATGTTCAAAATGATCACTACATTAAGTCTAGTTAACACTCATGATCATACATGTAGTTTTCTGTAGGAGTAAAAAAGAGGTTAATTCAGACTTTGAAATTTTTTTTTGCTGGATTCTAGTTTTTCTTTGTTTTCTTGATGGTTTTCAATTTCACATATTTTACAGTGGCTTTTGAGTTGTTGAAAACCAAGTAGGTAGATAATTGGAGTAGTACAGAAAACAGTGATTTTTAATGTCTGTTACTGTATTATTGAGACAATAGTAAAATTATTCTTAACCTGGAGTGTTAGGATATATTAATTTTTTGTAAGCTTAATAATAAACTTGGTGTGGTTTTCTTTGCAAATTCAAAGTAAATTCAAAGCAAGGGAGAATGATAAAAATCGTGAAATATTCAGTTCAGTTTTCTTTGGAGGCTAATATGAGTTAAAATTTAATACGACTTAGAAATAATTGACCTTCAACTTCAATTCATATAGAGGTTTTCTTTTCACCTGCAGCTCATTGGCAATGCTGTATTTTTTCATTTTGTTAGCTGTATAATGATTTTTTTTTTCAGAGAGGCTGAAGGCACATTTTATAAAATAATCGATATAAGATATG
>PVIA01012148.1:0-39677 GCA_004024845.1 Tonatia bakeri | reverse complement strand
GACTGTGAATTCCATGAAAACATATTGGAATGCATTCTCCTTTGTGGCCTGCATCATACATAGAAAAAGTCTAATTATATTGGAGTAGAAGGGATTCGGTATATTTTTGTGAGATGAGAATATGTTCAAAACTCAGTACTGTGATGGCCAGAATCATTTAGGTGATAAAAAAAAATAAAAATAAAAAAACAAACAAATGAGGGGCTTCCAGCCAAGATGGAGGCATAGGTAGTCACAGTGTGCCTCCTCGCACAACCAAAACTAAGGACAACAAAAATTGAGAAACAAGAAACAACCAGAACAGAGAGAATTGAACCGAATGGAAGTCTGACTACCGTACATCCAGACCAGTAAGGAGTGGCGGAGTCGGAGGCCTACGGAGAGGGGTGGAGGGGTCCCGGTGGGAAGAAGCGCTGGCTGGCAGGCGTGCAGGCTGCAGGCGGCAGTTGGCAGACCCCAGAAGCGCAGGGGCAGCTGACGGACCTGGTGTCAGACCCTGGGCGTGGGAGGCAACGAGCAGACCCAGTGAGGGGCGCAAGGTAGCTGGCTGGTCGTGGCTACATATTTGTGCGCAGACAAACTAAGCGAAAACGGGCAGCAACACAGACCACGCAACCCAGGGACCCAGGGCCGCCAGGAAACAAAGCCTAAGAGTCCGACTGAAAACACCTGTGGGAGCTGAGGCCAGGAGACTCTCTCAGCCTCACAGGAGACTTCTCAGGGAAACCCACAGAGTCCAAGAAAGTGCACAGGCCCACCCGCCCAGGAGCCAGCACCAGGGGGGCCCAGTTTGCTTGTGGGAGGCAGCAGGGGGACTGGAGTCCTAGAGAGAGTGGAGCAAGTGCCATTGTTCCCTCTTGGACCCCGCCCCCACATACAAAGTCACAACCCAGCGACTGTAGTGCCCCGCCCTGGTGAACACCTAAGGCTCCACCGCCCTTACGTAACACCTGCAACCAGACCAAAGGAAAATAAAGAATAAAAAAGATGGCTCAAACAGAATTGAGAGCCCCAGAACCAATTTTTTTAAGTGCCCAAGAGATAGCCAATTTATCAGATGCACAGTTCAAGGCACTGGTGATCAGGATGCTCACAGAATTGGTTGACTTTGGTCAGAAATGAGATGAATAGAAGCAGGCTACAATAAGAGAAATTAAGTAAAATGCACAGGGAACCAATAGTGAGGGGAAGAAAACTGGGGCTCAAATCAATGGAGTGGACCAGAAGGGAGAAAGGAACAACCAAACAGAAAAGAATGAAGAAACAAGAATTCAAAAAAATGAGGAGAAGCTTAGGGACCTCCAGGACATCTTTAAACATTCCAACATCTGAATTATAGGGGTACCAGAAGGGGAAGAGGAAGAGCAAGAAATGGAACACGTATTTGAATACATAATGAAGGAGAACTTCCCCAATCTGGCAAGGGAAATAGACTTCTAGGAAGGCCAGGAAACTCAGAGAGTCCCAAAGAGGTTGGACCCAAGGAGGAACACACCAAGGCACATCATAATTACATTAGCCAAGGTAAAAATGAAGGAGAGAATCCTAAAAGCAGCAAGAGATAAGGGGACAGTTACCTATAAAGGAGTTCCAATCATAATGTCAGCTGATTTCTCAAAAGAGACCTTGAAAGCAAGAAGGGGTTGGAAAGAGGTATTTCAAGTCATGAAAGGCAAGGACCTGCATCCCAGATTGCTCTATCCAGCAAAGCTTTCATTTAGAATGGAAGGGCAGATAAAATGCTTCTCGGACAAGGCTAAGTTAAAGGAGTTCATCATCACCAAGCCCTTATTATATGAAATGTTAAAGGGGCTTACCTAAGAAAATGAAGATTAAAAATATGAACAATAAAAAAAAGACTTCAAACTACAGTTAGTAACAACCATACCTAAAACAAAAGCAAACTAAGCAAACAACTAGAACAGGAACAGAACCACAGAAATGGAGATCACATGGAGGGTTAACAACAGGGAAGTAGGAGGAGGAGAGAGGGGGAAAAGATATAGAGAATAAGTAGCATAGACAATAGGTAGAAAATAGACAGGGGGAGGGCAAAAATAGTATGGCTAAATGTAGAAGCTAAAGAATTCATGACACATGGACATGAAGTAAAGGGGGGAATGTGGGGGTAAAGGGGGTAAAGTGAAGGGAGGGGGTGGGCAGGGTGGAGGGGAGTGAGGGGGGAAATGGGACAACTGTAACAGCATAATCAATAGAAAAATTTTTTAAAAAGAAAGAAAAAAAAAACCCAAAAACAAAAAAACCCTAAACAGTCTGAATCATTTTTTAAAAAGAATAATAAAAGCACAATCTTTAAAATCAGGCTTTGTTAGACTTAAATTCCAGCTACGAGAGTTACACTCTGAATGGCCCTGGACAATAGTTTAATTTCTATAATTCTTGGTTTCCCCTCTGTGAAATAGGAAATATTCATGTAACATAGTTCTTAGGGTTGTTGTGAAGAAATACAATGCCTACCATATAAGAAATGACTAACTTATATTTTTATTATTTTCATTCATTGAGTTAAATACACGAGGGCCTCCTTTCTGCCCCCACTCTCACCCCTCTCTATTTCTCTATTTGTTATTTCTCAGTTGCTTTCAAAGTGTGGTCTCTGGACCAGGAGCACTGGCATCTCCTAGCTGCTTGTTGGAGACTCTTGGATCCCATACCAACAAACTGCATGAGAAACTCTGGAGAGAGGCGCTGTTTAAAAGCCTTCTCTAGGTGATTCTCATAAACACTCACATGTGAGAAGTCACTCAAATCTCAGTGGCTGAAAGGCTTCTTTCTTTCCCATAGTACATACCCATTAGCTGGAGGCTCTGCTCCAAGTCAACCTCAATGGAAGGCCCAAGAGTCAGTGTCTTTCCCAGCATGCCCATTACTTCCATTTACATTTCACTGGATGAGACAAGTGGAGAGGCCTTGCCTAAGTTCAATGGTCACACTAGATTTCAAGTGCAATCCTGTAGTATACCCAGAAGAAAAAGAATACAGGAGGTGGGGCAAAAGTATCTTTACAGTTGTGAGTACATGAAACAGAGTTTATTCTTATGTTATTATTTATTAATTTTTGTATTATTTTCCATACAAACAACTGTAAAGCTACCTTGCCCCACCCTCTGTATGGACATTGCAATGAGAACCACGACTGCTTTCAGCTTTTTGGTTTCTTCCCATGGTGGAAAGGGAGCCCCTGGTTAAGACAGCTGATAACATTTTGACCTTGGGTCAGAGAAGGGAAGAGATTACCGACCTTCACACATCAACAAACTTGATGGAGAAATTCTGCTGATAAGATTTAAAAGGGGCACTGTACACAACTGTCATGATGAAACTAAATTACTGGGTTAAAAAAAGTAAGTCTAATTAAGCCTGTTTTTCCATAAGTATTTAATCCTCAAAGCTTGATTCAACTTGCTATAATCTAATATAAGATGATATCTGATACAGCATGAAATGTGTCATCTTTGTATCAATGTTTTAAAGTATTCTGTAGGAATTACTGTAACTCCCAGGCTTTCTACCTCTGCCAGATAAAGATACCTGAGCATCACCCCATGTACCTCAAATGTCTAGGATCACTCAACTCTCAGCAGGCAAGACTTAAAGAGAGTAAAAACAGAAAGGCTGCCTTGGTTACTCTCCAAACCAGCCAACCACAGATCCATTGCATATATTTGTGCAAGTTGTATTGCAGAGTAACACAATAAGACTACCAGCAAATCACCAGTGTTAGGTATTTGTGTATTTATTAAAAAAAAAAAATCACATAGCCAGCAACAAGATGTCTATTTTTTATGACAAATCAGTTTATCAACACAATATTCTGTCAAAGAGAAGTAAATTATCTTGAGAAAAACATAAGCTTTAATTTTTTTCTTTTAATACACAAAGGCAGCTTCAGGGAAAAAGATAACCTGTGCAACTAAGATTCTGCTGTAGGCGCTGTCATGTGCCTACTCTGTTTTACATGCTAGCTATGTTCTCAACAAGATTTTTTATGAATTGAGCTTCAGCAAGTAGAAACTCCTTACAGAATAAAGAAGCTCAAAATTTGAAGTGCAATTGTTTACAAGCTTAGTAACAACTCGCAATTACCACACAGATACACTTTGAATGTATTTTTTCAAAGCAACCTACTTGAAATTATTTTTTAAGTGGGGAAATTTTACTCTGAGCTCATTCAGATTTATAGCAAATTTTACAAAATAAAAGAATAAAAGAATGATCTATAATTTCTTAATATGAAGTCCCTAAATGGAAGTTTCCAGGTTGGTTAGGTAAAAGATTTGGGAAAGAATTTTGTTTTTAACTTTGTAAACAGACTTTTCAAGTCCTGACTCTGTTATATCTATTTCTACGTTACATTGTGATCACATCTGAGTAAGTAGTTTGCACTTAGAAGTCAACATATTAATTCTTAAGCCTACCTCATTCTTAAAAGAATACATAGGAGTGCGAGAGTCATGATAAGAATTAAATTCAGTCTAGTCTGAGGTACAGGTGCGTGCTAATGTACATGCATCAGTGAAGATGATGTGTTGGCAGGCTCGTTGCAAGACCCTGTGAAAGCAGAACTCTTTGCTCCCGGTCAATACGGCTAATATGCAGTAGCGTTCCCTGCCTTCTTCCTCGGTCACATCTGCTGAACTTTTCCCAAGGTCAGAAACATCTCTGCCAAACACAGAAAGGTGGATGTCAACTATTCTGCAGATATACCAGTCACCTCTTGGGTAAATTCCAGTCCCTGCGAATTAGGCTCTCAGACAAGGCAGTTGAAGGGAATGCCTGCCTGGAGCATCCTTGGGAAGACAAAATTTGAAAGAATGGAAGGAGACTTTAAGTTGGGATCTTAACTGGAGACAATGCACACACAACTTCAAAAACTGAAGACAGAGTTCTTCAAAACTGTGAGCCCTTCTTTACACATTTAATTTACCAAAATTTTACTTTGAGCATATTTAGGACTGTTCCATCTCATTGACCAGGTATTCAAATCAACACTTTCTACTGTCTGAAAAGTCAACACAGGAGGAAAGAATGTGGAGGAAAAACACAGCTTACCTATTCTTGCAGACTGGATGTGTTGCTTCTAAAAGCTGTGACATACGGTTCAGGCCTGGAACACTTCAAAGGAACCACTAAAGATGTATAATCCCAGAATACAAAAGTAATTACAAAATGACTTGGACCTCTTCATCTATATTTTTTTTAATGTGGTAAGATCATTTAATATGAGGTCTAGTCTCTTAACAAACTTTTATGAGTCTAATACAGTATTGTTGGCTATAGGTACAATGTTGCACAGCAGATCTCTAGAATTTTATTCATTTTTGTAAGTAAAATTTTATCCTTGCTGACCAGTAACTCCTCACTTCTAGAAAACATATTTCAAAACCCCAATGAAAGATTACTTCAAACCTGTTAGGACAGCCATTATTTAAAAAAAAAAAAAAAAAGGCAAGTGCTGGTGAGGATGCAGAAAAACTGGTAGCCATACACACCATTAGTGGGAATACAAAATGGTGCAGCTGTTATGGAAAACAATATGGAGATTCCTCAAAAATTAAAAATAGAGCAACTATAAGATCTATCAATCCAAGTTCTGGATATTTACCCAAAAGAATTGAAATCAAGATCCTGAAAAATACATTAGCATTCCTATCATCATTGTAGCATTATTCACAATAACCAAGATATGAAAACAACTGAGAAATCCATCAACAGGTGATTGAATAAAGCAACTGTGATATATACATGCAACAGAATGTATTCATAAACTTTTTCAACACCCACTACAGTAACCTTTACTCCGCTCTCCTTAAAACCCTTTTGAAAAGCCGTCAGCCCTATAAAACTACATGGCAATCAGAACTCTAGGTACCAATGAGGGAAAGGGAACCATTACCTCTGTTGTTTTTTCCTCTTGCCCTTTCCCCCAAATCCCTTCTGAGAGCATGAGGGGAGGAAGAGAGATTAAGAGCAGCAAAATCTTTTCAGTTCATGGGAAAATGGAAAAGAATTCTAGATATCTCACTTAATCATTTCTATCTAGCAAATTAAATTAAAAGTAACACTTGATTCATTCGTGTGTGTGTGTTTGCCATATTTTTAAATTCCCAGGTCCAGCAATGGATTACCTACAAGAATAGCAACCACATATACTGCAAATCCTTTCTTTTATTGTTTAAACTTAAGTAGTAGTGTCTGACACTTAGCAGTAATTACCCAAATTTAGTGCTAACCTACCATGAAAGACATATGAGTTTGAACTTGGGGAATGTAGAAGAAAGGGGTGGATGAGGGGTTCCTTTTGGTCAAAGTACTGATAGTTGTTTAAAGAATACTTTTGGAAAATTTATTTTAATGGCTTTTCATTTCCTGTTTCAGTTTGTAATACCAATGGGATTTAGGAGATAAGTGCTATTCTTGACCAGTTTCATTTAGTAAACATTGATCTATTTGTTCTTATTCTGAGTGGAGCTGACATAAACTGTTCTTCCCTCTTTTTATGCCCCGTCATCGCAGATGGATGTTCTGAGCTGACCTATGGCTGTTGGTCATGAAATCCTTTCAGCACAATCACTGCCAGCCCCTTGGGTATGTTACTTTTCTACCTCAGCAGAGAGCAAAAAATGAGGGCTCATCTTGCTTCCCCTTGCATGGAAAACAAACAACTAACCTATTTTAGGAAAGAGGGAAATTTAACTCTTTTGAGAAAACTGTAAGTATTGGTTAAAGGGTACTGATCAGTTTTTCCGACAGATGTCCCTTCAAATAATGGTCTGGCCATTTACCAGCTCTGGGACCTTGAGCAAGTGCCTGTGTTTCATCAGACCAGTTTCTACACCTATAAAATGGAATTAATAATAATGGTAACGTTGCCCTGGCTGGTGTAGCTCAGTGGATTGAGCGCGGGCTGTGAACCAAAGCATCTCAGGTTTGATTACCAGTCAGGGCACATGCCTGGGCTGCAGGCCATGGCCCCCAGCAACCATACATTGATGTCTCTCTCTTTCTCCCTCCCTTCCCTCTCTAAAAATAAATAAATGAATAAATAAATAAGCCATTGAAAAATATATGTATGTATGTAAATACATACATATGCATACTTTTAGGCTAGTGATATATTGTGTTGGCAATGCAGAAAAAACAGTCCACATTGACTGTATGTTAGGGGTTGGATGTGATTAAAGAGTATATATAAAATGTAAATACATTAATAATTGTTGAGGATGAATTAGGGTACATAAGAGTTCATTGTACTTTTATCTTCTGGATCAATTTAAAATATTCCATAATTAAAATATTAAACCAAACATAGGAAAAACAAAACTTTTGATTTTGATGGCCCCTAGGACAATGGGAGAAGCAGGAAGTTTCTATGAGCTTGATTTATATTCTATTCACATGTTTCTTTTATTTTGCCTAGAAATAGGCTATCCTTATTTTTGCCTTTATTTCTGTCAGGACATGTTGCTGGGTATGGTTTTTTAAGCAGCTCTAAGAATATGCTTGACAATAATATTTCCCCTTAGAGAAGTGGAAGGCAGAGGGCAAGAGTAGGATTTCACTTTCCCAAGAGAAGAAAGATCTCCTTAGTTATTAATGTAAAAGCTGCTGCAGGCTTCCTAGGAATTAGAATTTACCTCTCCAGGGTTTGTTTCGTTTTGTTTTGTCTTTTTAAGACCCTTTAGGAAAAGGAAGCCAGACTCACTGACTCACTGAGAATTTAATAAATTTGATAAAATTGGGTAAATTTCATTACATTATTCCCTCTTTCTTGAATGCTTATAAGTAACATAAGTACTATATATATATACATATATATATATTTGATAAATATATTTGTATATATACATACATAAAACCTCAATACAGGGTGCCTCTCAGAAATAAAAATGGAAGATAATCATCATTTTAGAGTTTACACCCTTGGATAGTGTTTCAATTTATTTCAGAATATGTGTAATATTTTGCAAAATGTTAACTCAATACATTTTTTAATATAATAAACTTAATTCTCATGTACATACAGTTAGCCATGAACCACCAGTCATGTTCTGTTTCCTATTCCTATTCCATCTGGCAGCCTTGTACTGAAGAAACTCCTAAGGGCTTCTTACCTTTTTGACCTACCGTTACTTAATTTTAATATAGCTCATAGTTGGCTGGCTTATGATGGAAGGAGTACAGGAAGCAGGCAGCATGTGCATCTCCCTAGGCCTGAAGGGTCCTTTTCTCATAGCCCGGGAATGGGCTCTGCCTTAAAGACCTTCTCCATACTTGTCCCACTGGGATCTCTTCTGTACCATTGTCCACACCATAGTAATTAAAGTTATTACTGTGATATGGACAGAATCCTTCAAACCTAGCCAATGAGAAGATGACATGGAAAGAGTGGGGCCAGGGACAGATACCTGAAACATGTATTAGAATGTTTCACATTCACATGTGGTATATAAAAATCAGGAGGGATACCTTGGGAGCAAGGGATCTCAGCCCCAGATAAGACCACCCAGCCCAGGGCTTCAGCGCCAGGAAGGTAAGTCCCCATAACTTCTTCCTATTAAAATCAGTGGGGTTAGGGTAGTGGAAGCAACTGCAGGAATCTCAGGAGAGTCCTCTTAAAGGGCCTGTAAAGTTTTAGGACTTATGTAGACCTACCCTCTCTGGGATTCAGCACCAGGGCAACAGGGCAAGTGCTGGGAGATAGCTCCCTCATGGGAAAATGTCTAGAGGCCAGATGGTGAAACTACCCCCTCTCTGAACCCTCCCTCACATACAGCCACAAAACAGTGAAGTGAGTTGCCCTGCCCTAGTAATTACCTAAGGCCCTGCCACATACAATTTATAGTTGTACATTTTTTACAATAGGCCATGCTGCTAAGATAGAGAGTCAAAGCAGCTCTACCTAATACACAGAAATAAACACAGAGAGGCTGCCAAAATGAGGAGACAAAGAAATATGGTCTAAATGAAAGAACAGAATAAAACTCCAGAAAAAGAACTAAACTAAATGGAGATACGCAACCTATCAGATGTAGAATTCAAAACACTAGTTAGCAGGATACTCAAAGAACTCAATGGATACAGCAACATCATAAAAAAAAAAGACGCAGATAGAAAGGAAGCATATATTAAGTGAAATAAAGAAAAATCTACAGGGAAACAACAGTAAAGGGGATGAAGCCGAGAATCAAATAAATAATTTGAAACATAAGGAAGATAAAAAAGCATTCAATCAGAACAGCAAGAAAAAAAAAGAATCCAAAAAAATGAGGATAGACTACAGAACCTTGGACATCTCCACATGTACCGTTATCTGAATCATAGGGGTGCCAGAAGGAGAAGAGGAAGAGAAAGAAATTGAAAACTTATTTGAAAAAATAATGAAAGAAAACTTCCTGAATTTGGTGAAAAAATAGACATACAAGTCCAGGAAGCAAAGAGAATCCCAAACAAGTTATACCCAAAGAGGACCACACCAGAGCACATCATAATTAAAATGCCAAAGGTTGGAGATAAAGAGACAATCTTAAAAGCAGCAAGAGAAAAGGACAGAGTTACCTACAAAGGAGTTCCCATATGACTTTTGGCTGATTTCTCAAAAGAAGCTTTGCAGTTTATAAGGGACTGGCAAGAAGTGTTCCAAGTGATGAAAACCAAGCACCTACAACTAAGATTACTCTATCCAGCAAAGCTATCATTTGGAATCAAAGGGTAGATAAGGCACTTCCCAGACAAGGTAAAACTAAAGTAGTTCATCATCACCAAGCCATTATTATGTGACATATTAAAGAGAACTATAGAAGAAAAAGATCAAAACTGACATTAAAAAAAAAACATCTTTGTAATACTACCTGAAGGGAACAAATTGACCACATAGTAATTAAACACATGCAAGTTATATTAATATAATTACAAGACCCCACCAAACAAATAACAAAATCAATGGTCATTAAAAAGAATTAGAATAGATTGTGGTATATTGGTAGACTCAGCCAGTATTGACAGCAAAGTAAAATTTTTCCATCCTTCAAAAGAGCAGTGGAAACATGTAATAAGAGCCATAAAAAGGATATGCACATTGATTCAGTAATTCCAGTGCTAGAATTTATCATAATAAAAATAACTTTAAAGCAAACAAAGAAACAAAATAGCAAAACATAGGTAACCCAAGTTATAGCAGAAATTTGTGGGTGGGGTGGCATATGGACATGTCAGGGGCATTTGATAAACGCCTGATTACTTATTATCAGGGGAGCTGCTTTTGTTGGTTTGGCTTTGCTTTTGTTCATCTTGTTTATTTCCAAGAGAGAGGAATATTGAGCATATCTGTAAGCACAGGGGGAGGGCCTATAAGGAAAAAAAGAACTAGGTGAACCAGATTATGCAAATGTGAGAAGAGATAAGAAGGGTTAGAGAACTTCAAATATTGAAGGAGTGGAGTTTGCTTTGGAAAAAGAGGGAAGAAATTTATTTTCTTAAAGAGATCATAAAATGGCCAAAAGACATACATGTATATACAAAAGAGACAGCTATCTATTAAGAAGTGCTGTCTTAAGAAGATATTAATAACATCCATTCTCGGTCTCACTCCATAAGTAAGACTGCATGTCTACCAAATGCCTGACACCTGAACAAGCACCCTAAAGGAAGTTGGGCCCCTCTGGGTAGAGATGCCGAAAGCACAATGATTTTCTCAGAATGCTGGAGTCAGCAGCATGGCAAGGGCCCTGGGAAGCTGAGGAAGCCTGGGCTCAGTTCCCAGCTGGTTCATTATTTGCTTCATGACTTTGAACAATAACATTTCCATCTTGTGTACCTGGCTTCCCCACCTGTCAAAAGGAAAATCAAACCAGATCCGTGCTTTCCAAGCGTCTATAGGTCTATACAAAGCTCTAATGATATATCATTTTTTACTTATTTTAATTAAGCATAGTATACCACAAAATACACATAAAATAGTGTATGGCATGCTAAATTTTCACAAAATAAATTGATGTGTGTAACATCACCTGGATCAAGAAAAAACATTACTGGTATCCTGGAAATGCACCCTCCTGCACTACCTTCCAGACACTCCCATCTACCCCCAGATGATGACCCAGTGCCCTGACTGAGGTCAGCAGAGATTAGCTTCACCTGTTTGTATTATTTCTACACATGGAACCATACAGTATGAACTCTGTTATGTCTTGCTTCCTTTGCAAACCATTAAGTTTGTGAGATTCATCCCTGTTGTGCAGTGTAGTGTTGAAAGGTTCGATGAAGCATGTTTTAAATATAAAAAATAAGAAAGTAAAGTATATTTTCCACAAAGCTAAATTTATCCAAAATAAATGATTGTCCTTTCATTTGAGATTCTGTGCTACTATCATTTTGTTGGTAAAAATGTTCTTTCTTTTTTGAAATCTGTTGTTAACTGCTGGAAGTTTGGTAGTGGTTTGTTTATTTTGTTTTATTTTTATTTTAATGTGCTAACATAGCAAGTTCAGTGACAAATTTTATCACTTAGAAAAATTGACTGGGCCTTCACATTCTCAGGCTTGGGTTCCTCAAGGATAGAAACCCCTTATGTTGCTTCACTCTGTGACTTACAGGCCAGCTGGAGGCTCTGGGCTTTGGTCACAGCCACCATGGTGGCTAGTCCAAGTGGACAGGTTCTGAGAGGTGCCCACAAAAATGACAGTTACCAGTTGTCAATATTTTTTGAAAGGGATGAATGGAGGAAAACATTTCATCAAGCTTATAACCCACAGGCATAAACAGCAAATAATAGCATGAATTTCCTTGAGTAGCAGGTCAGATTGGGTCTTGCCAGGAGCCCTCTAGAAGTGCCAGAAAGTGCTGACCAGGAGTGGGTGCATGGTCCACATGTAGCAGAGGACACTAGAACAGGGATAGCAAGTGTGAGATTTCTGGGCCACTGGGAGATTTCTGAGAAAGGGAAAATGCTTCCTGGTAGTCCTCAAGGAAAGCCTTATCACCAGAAGTAGACTTTAAGGAAGATGTAGAAGCCCCTAGCAGGCACTAAACTAACAAAAATGATCCATTGGAAACAAAGACAAAATCAGTCATTCTAGTCAGAGTTGAAATAGCATGCATTGTTGCAAAGAAAAATCACATACATGCGTGCACACTCAGCAAAAGAAGAAAAGAGAAAGGATCCCAGAACATTTCATTTTCTAAGAGATAATTGTCTGGTTAAAATAATGAGATCTGTGATGGAATTTTCATCAAGATCTACTCAAGAGAGCAAAAGAGGAACTTCCTCCTGGCAGAATTCATAATTCCCTTCCCCAAGGCAACTCAATTACATATTCAGCCTCTTTCCCCTAAAGAGAGTCATAAAGGGACAATTCTATTTTTAAATAAAGTCAATTTAAGGCTTTGTTTTTTATTACTAGTTGTGAAAAGATGTAGCACTCAAATTATTACAAATAAATGGTTACTCTTCTACAACTTAAATAAAAGGCATTATAAATACAGCTATATGTTATATGTTATATAAAGCAAGATACATACACACATGCATATAACATACATAATATATGTATTCTTTACATTTGTTTCTAAGAGAAACATTTTGTTTCTGGCTGGTTAGCATTCAACTCATCTGTCTCTATACTGTAGCACTGCCATCTATTATTTGGGTGAATTTTCCAAAATGTGAGATCTTGGCAAAAAATTAAGTCTAACTTCCCTCTGTCACCTCCCCTTGATGAGGGTCAAGGAGGCCACACTATTCCTCTTCTACCTCTTGGAAAAGCCCAGATGTGGGTTTGTGACTGAATCCTGGTCAATTGGATCCTCCTTTTTAGAACTCTGACTCTTGATCAAATGACATTTTGACTCTTGACCCAAGTAAGGAAATGTTTGAAGCTCAGACATGCATTACTCATATCGTCTCTTTGGCAGAATCTTAACTGTGGCTCTTGCTGCCATATTCCCAAGGCCAATGCTAGCTTTCTATTAAATTTCTCTCCCACCTTTAAAAAAATATTCATTTATGTATGCAGTTTATTTTTCATTTTTGACAAAGTAGAGTTTATTTCTACTTGGCTTTCAAATAAGAACAGTTTCTGAGACATGAGTTGATCACCACCCTAATACATTTAAATTTTCAAAGGTAAAGAACACATTTTCTTTTATACATTGGCCTTGTATCAATGAAATAAGGCATGTGTTTGACAAAGAAATTAGTTTTCACTTCCTGACATTGCCAAAAGGCAGAGAAAACTATTAAAATGGCCTCACAGCCCAAGGACTCCAAGCTATGATGTTTCCAGAAAAGAAGAGAAGAGAAGCATCTTAAAATCTCCTAGAGTGGCCCTGGACAGGTGGCTCATTTCGTTGGAGCATTGGTGCCATACACGAAAATGCTGTGGGTTCAATTCCTGGTCAGGGCACATTCCTAGGTTGCAGGTTTGATCCCCGGATCAGGGTGCATGTGGGAGGTAACCAACTGATGTTTCTTTCTCTTTTTCCCTGCTCCTTTGTCTTTAAAAATCAATTTTATTTGTTTTATAATTTTTTACTGTTTTTCAAGTATAGTTGTCTCCATTTCCCTCCCTACACTCCCCCCATCCCACCCACTCCCACCTCCCACCCTCTATCCTACTCCCTTTGGCTTTGTCCATGTGTCCTTTGTACATGTTCCTTGATGACCCTTCCCCTATTTCCCCCATTATCCCTCTCCCATCTACCCTCTGGTTACATTCAGTCTGTTCTTTATTTCAATGTCTCTGTTTATATTTTTAAAAAAGAAATATCCTTCTGTCAGAATATTCTTTTTAAAAAAATCCCTTAGCATGACTATGATTTCAAATAATATAGTTTTGATTTTAAAGTGCAACAATAGAAATAAATATGCTGTGTTTCTGCTCCAGGATATACTATTCCTGATGACCTTATTTTAATTTTTACAGTCACTGTGAGAATTCCCTTTTAACTAATGAACACTGTTTTACACAGCGATGAGGGAACACCTCTTCTAATTAGCATCAGATACACTCGTCCTCTAATTCCATACACCATCAGGCAGAGGGTGGAGTCCAAGAGAGGGAGAGCGTGTGGGCCTGTCTCTCCCCTTATACCCAGGAGATATTTCATCCACTGGTGTCCAAAGACTTGACTCTGGGAATTTAGCACCCTCCCTGCCATTGAACATGATACACAGAACTTAGCCAAGGTCACACAGCTAGTATATGGTGGGCCTGGAATTTGGGTCAAGGTCTTTTTAACCTCTAAATTTATGCTCTCTATATCCTACCTAGTCAGTATCTTTGCCCCTCCCTAAGGATCTAGGTGGAAGACCAAAGCTCTATCATGGGCAAAGGCAATAATTCAATGTCCTGATTTCCAAGGCCAGTAATTAACAATGCCAACGGTATTTCCTTAGACATGGATACAAGGGAGTAATGAGATCCCTTGGCAGAAAAAGAATTCTGAATTAGCTTAGTATTCCACTATAGTATGCTAATTCCTCTTGACTGCAAACTGCCTCCTTCAGGGATTTCACTATAGCAGGGACAATCAAGATCTCTGAAGTGTCACCATGTCTTCCAATGGTCTGCAGATACCCATTGTTGCAGTGACCCTCAGAGTTCACAGCAGAGGTTTAGAGAATCTCATTTTTTTAAGAATATGTTTTTCTTTACAGCAGTTGAAGATTATTGGGAGCCAATGGAGAAACTCAATCTGGGGAGTTTTGGGGTTTTTTGTCCATAATGATGTATAACAATGAAGTGAAAGTATTGATTTTCTTGTGGTAATTGTAAACATCCATTAAAAGTATAAATGCCCAATATTAACCATGTTTACCCTATTGTATTAAAACCTATAAAAGATTGAGATAACCGAATAAAATATTAACTTGTCCCTGGGTAGAATACAAACCCTTAGGATACATAAAAAGCAAGCATGCAATGAATGCTTTTAAATGTATTATTTAAACTCTTCCTGGCTATCCCAATACTATTTGTGGGCAGCTTAATCAAACACTACCCTAATTCAGAGTAAGGAGACCCTAGAGAACATATTTTATATCTTCAAACTCTTAAGTGTAAAAGAAAGCTTTATTTCTGAAGCCTTTATTGTTGTAATGTTTAGGCAATTTAAAGAACCCAACAAATCACACAAACCTCTTCCCCTTTGGTCACTTTGGAGATCAAAAAGGACAGCACTAACCTGATTAAATGGAGGGTCCATTTACCACCCATTCTCTAGGTCCTCCAGTTCTAACCTCAAATTCTGATTCCACATTGTAGTATGCTGTCAACCTTTATTTCTGCAACACGCTGTGGTCCCAGGAGCTGGGCTTCAGCTACACTCATAGATCCCTACTATCCTGAGCTTTGGTGAAATTTCCCACAGTAAGCAGAATTTTTGCATTTTAATGTTTTTTAAATTCAGGATTTATCTTAGAATCAATGGAATAAAGTTGTCAATGTCAGCCCGATGGTAGTTTTAGAGCTATTGTGCAAAATCTCCTATAGACAGCTTCTGGAAAAGTTAAGAAGGCACCATCATCAAAACACCTTAGAGTGAATGAAATATAAGAGTATGTAGCTAGCATTTATTGACCACTTTCCATGGGCTGGTGTGCCAGCTAACTGTTGCCACATTGCTGCTGTCTATCCAACAACCATAAAACCTCAGTATTATGCAACACTCAATATTTATTATTTCTCTTGCAGCTACGGGGTGATTGAGCAATTCTGCTGATGTAGGCCAGTCTCCGCTGGGCTCACCATGTGTCTGCAGTCAGCTACAGTTGGATAAGAGTTCCTGCTGATCTTGGTTGAGTTGCTGAATGTTTGGATAGCACTGTGCTGGTTGTGTGGGACACATTCCCTCCCTCCTGTGGTCTTTTACCATCAACAGATTACCTTTGGTTTGTATTCATGGTAGCAGAATTCCAAAAGAGGAGATGGACTCACGCAAGCAGTTTTTTAAGTTTCTGGCCAAAGCAGTTTTACCATTCTACTGGCCAAAACAAGTCAGGTGCCTGTGTCGAGAGTGAGCTTTAAAAACAAACTTGATTTTCACTCTTCCTCTAAACCCTCTTTGGCATATTGTAAGATGTAGCTGGAAAAGACACCTGCTGACCCCGTTGGGGTGGAAGATGACTTTTCAGTGTGAGACCTCTCAGTCCTGCCAGCATAACTCATGAATGAGCCTTACTTGCCTGATATGTGTGGCTTTAGAGACTATTGATTATTTAATTCTTAGTACTACACTTTTAACAATCATTGTAATTAAAAACTACAGTATACCCTTGAAAGGAGCCAAACACACCTTCCTTTAAAATCCACCCATCCTTCAGAAAGCTAAAAGTGTTGGAACTATCACTAAAAATGCATCAAAGTGCCTCATATCAGCTCTTTGTGGAAATTCCATTACATCTCTCCCAAGGAACCAAAAACTCATCCATTTGTGAGGAACACTAAGGCCAATATCTTGCTCAAGACTGGTGATTACAATCTCCATTTCTTAGAAATCACATACCAAACTTTCCCTCTCTGAATCAGTCTGATGAGGGATGACTGATCCTGCTGGAAGCTAGTACTGTCAGTGTTGGACTTGTCCTGAATGCTAGCCTTGAATGTAAAATGTTAAGAAAAGAGTAAGATAGTGAGTCAAAGAAGTAGGGTCTGCTCATCTGAATTTATCTTGTAACTTTAGCCTCATGCCAATTTTCTCCAATTTTTTTGGAATATTTTATATAAAAGCAAGGAAGAACATTTCTTTTAAGCCACATTTTTATCCCCAAATCAGCCTTTCAGATCCTGTACATTACAATTTCATTGTGACCCTCATTCTTCAGGGGCTATCTCCCCTAGTTTGTTTCTCTTTGACTTAAATGCTAACTGATGGCAAGGTCCAGACAAATGGCTTCAGACAAACGGGGCACCTGGATATTTTTACTTCTTGTGCTTGTCTAATTAAATAAAACTTTGCTCTGTGAGCTGCCTTAGAAATGACAGTAGGCTTGCTGTCATACTTGAGTTATAGTCTGTTTAAGCTTCAAATGAGCCTCATATTCAGGCTCACATTTCCTGAGCAGCTTGCATAGAGAGACTTCAAGATAGCACAGACAATTGCCTATGTCATGAAACAATGTTTCCAGACTTCTAAAGGAAGGGGGGGGTCAAACAAATAATAAATTAAAAGAAGCCTCTTTTAAAATCTGATCTTATGGGGTAAGTCAGAGATGTGAACAACTATAAATCAAAGATATCCCCCAAAAGATATCTAATGAATCAAAGCTTAGGCTACTACTGTGAAACAGTAGCTTCCCTGGCTTAGTTACACATACACCCTGAGAACCAGCAGGGTTCTGAGGTCCCACTTTGCTCTTCAGAATCAGCAGTCCTTGGAAACACAAAAGAAAAAAAATCTAACTATCTGGGTAAAATTACTTTTGGTATCTCTTTTTATGTAGGCTTATCCTATTTGTACAATCTAGTTTGCTGCTATTTATGCTGATATATTTGACAACTGTGATCCTAGGTGATAAATACAAATTGGTTTGTTTCATTTTCTGGGCTAGACTAAGTAATATGTCACCATCTCTGCTTTGGTGGATGGCCAAAGTTATGCTTTTTCTTGTTCACTTTTTGAAGTCATCCAAATTAAAGATGCATTTAAGAATTAATGAGGGTTTTAAAGCACATCCATACAATGGAATATTTTTTAGCCATTAAAAAGGATGAGGTAACATTAGCATCAAAAAGATGAAATACTTTGAAATAAATCTCACAAAATATGCATAAAAGCTATAAGAAGAAAACCACAAAAGCCTGAAGAAATGGATCAAAGGAGAACTAAATAAATTTGTAGATATTCATGTTTATTGATAGGAAGACTCAATAGTGTTAAGATGTCAGGTCTATGCAATTTGATCCATAGATTCAATGCAATCCTAGTCAAAATCCAAGTAACTTACTTTGTGGCTATTAATAGATTCCTTCTAAAATTTATATGGAGAGACAAGAGACCCAGAATAACTGACCTAATAAAGAAGAACAAAGTTGGTGAACTGACACTACTTGACTGCAAAATTTACCATGAAGCTACTGTAATCAAGGCAATGTGATACTGGCAAAAGAATGGACAGGTGAATCAATGGAACAGAACAGAGGGTCCAACAATAGACCACATAAATATAGTCAACTGAACTTTGACAAAGAAGAAATTTCAGCAACTCAGTGGAGAAAGGGTAGTCTTCAATAAGTGGAGTTGGGACCACTGGACAGCCACCTGCAAATGAATTAACCTACACCTGATACCTTCCACAGAAATAAACACAAAATGGACCAAGACCTAAATGTAAAACAGAAAATGCATTTGTAAAGTTCCTAAAGGATAATGTAGGCACTACATCAAAGGAATGATCCATGAAAGGCTTGATTGACTTTGAAAGACACCTTGGCAATTTTTTTACTTTTTTTGTGTGTATGAAACTAAGCATATTCTTATTGTATGATTCAGCAATCACATTCCTTGGTATTTACCCAAATGAGTGGAAAACGTATGTTTACATGAATAACCTGCAAAAATGAATGTTTATAGCAGCCTTATTCATAATTGTCGAAACTTGTAAGTAACCCATGTGTCCTTCAACAGGTAAATGGATAAACAAACTGTGGTACATCCATACAGTGGAATAGTATTCAACACTAAATAGAACTGAGCTGATAAGCCACATTTAAACATAGTGGATCCTTAAATACATATTGCAAAGGGAAAGAGGCCAATCTAGAAAGGCTACATACTGTATGAATCCAGCTCTACAATATGCTGGAAAAGGTAGAACTATGAAGACAGTAAATAGACCAGTGGTCACCAGGAGTTCTGGGGAAGAAGGGATAAAAAGATGGAACACAGAGGACCTTTAGTGCAAACTACTTTGTACCATGCTATAATGGTGAGTACAAGTCATTATGCATTTATCAAAACCCAGAAAAGGCACAACAGAAGGAGTGACTCCTTAGTGTAAACTACGGGCTTTGGTTGCTAATGTGCTAATATTGGTGCATGGATTGTAACAAACACCATGCTGTTGTGGGATGTTGGATTATCAGGGGAAGGCAAGAACATAGGGCTTTGACTCCTCTTCACTGCAGGCCGCCACCATGAGAACCTGCCCACCAGATATGGGCACCCTCACTGCTAGATACAGGGTGGCATCTTGAGGGTGACTTTTTCCCTTCCTAGTAGGAACATGACATACACAGTTAGCAGTTTCTCACGGCACAAACAAAAACCTGTGCCATGAAGGAAATGTGAGCAAACAGCACGTTGGCAGCATGCCACTGCGCCAGGCCCAACAAGGCTAATGTTTCTCTGGGCTGCAGCTGAAGCACAGATGGCGTGAGGCTGCGTCTAGGCTTAGCCTTTTGTATTGGCTTTTGAGAATTCTACTGGGGCTAAACAACCAGAAGTTTCTGTTTGGTTTTGTTTTGATTTGTTTGAACAGTCAACCATATGCTACTGCTGCAAATCAGCCAGTCCCCATAGGTGACAACAAAGATTTTATCCATTCCACAAGGGTGGTATTGGCCCATGACGGAGGAATGCAGATGGTTCTCTACTTGCAACAGTGTCTTTGGGGCGATTTTGGATGCTTCTTTAAAAAATAACCACCTCTGTATTGGAAAAATCCCTTCCATTAGCCTTACTGTAGGTTTATGAAGCTACTTCTATGACTTTGTGATTTTCCTAATCTCCAAAGATGAAACATTTGTTGAAGTAAAGACACTAAAACTCCTTGGAAATACTGGTGTGGGGACCAGGGAAAACAATTATCTTTTAGGTGAAGCTGAGGGACTACAAATCTTTTACTGTATGGGGGTCATTACCCATTTCTTAAATTTACATGACAAAATTCATTTGAAGAGTTTATAATAAACAAGATTTGTATTCCTCTTTTTTTTAGTGGTTTTGTAACTCTTCAGAGAGTGGGGATTTGGGCCCCTTAACAATTAGCCCAGGTGGTTGAGCTGGTTATTGAGTGGGGCCTTCACGTTGTCAGGGCTATGCTCTGCCGGACACGGAAACCCCAAATTCTGTTACTGAAAGACATAAATGGGAAGTTTTAACTTGCTGCTCTGGGTTCAAGGGCATTAAATATTTTCTTCCAACTGAAGGACAACAATTTCCTGATACTTGAATTTTCTTGGTGAAGGAAAATCTTTGATATCCAAGGAAAGAGGCAATTCAAAGTCTTGGAGGGCCCAGATTTCAAAGGAAAATGAGAAAAACCAAACCTCTTTTTGATCACCAGAATCACCAGTACAGCATTTTAAATACGAATTTAGGAAGTACAGACACACACACTGTTTTATCAGCTTTGACCTTAGATTACCTGATTTACATGTGGTGTGAACTCTGCCACTTAGGAAAAGAAAAAAAGGGGTGAAAGAATTACCCCAACACTTGGAAAGGAAAATCCTGCTAGCAGGACCTCGAGGTGTTGCCTTTTCCCGTATTTTCATTTATCAAAGAGAAAAGCTCTGAAGCTCCTGAAAACTGGCTATTATTCAAGGATTATAATAGGGGATTTATTAATAAATTATAGTGTATTTATTCAATAGAATATTATATTGCAACCATTATGATAACACTCACAAACAATCAGTAATGCATGAAAAGACAGTAAAATGTTCAGTGAGAGAGCAAAATGCAGAACTGTGGAACCATGTGTTGCATTTCAACAATTACTCATAAACACATAATCAGTTATATGAAAATATGACTAAGCTATAAGGTAGAAATATATAATTTTATTTTTTTACAAATGGATAGATTAGATGGCTTATATTTTTAAAGATTTTTTCTAGGCCTTTTTTTCTTTCTAAAATTTGATACCTCTCTATTTGATACCTCTCTAATTCAAGATGATAAGGGTGCAGAAATTACTTCCAAGTTAAATAAAATAATTTAAAGCATTTTAGGAAACATGCTTTTGGAGTCAGGGCTCCAGGAATAATCAGAGATAGTTTCATGACTGATGCTACATGGACCCCTGAGAATGTTCAGGAGCAACTGGCACCAGCCCCTGTTCCATGCAGTCAGTTCACATGAGAACCCCAAAGGAAAAGCAAGCAAAGGAGCTGAGATGATGGCTTGATAGCCAGACAAAAAGATTGTGATGGTATATTTTTACAGTAGTCTTCAATATACAGGACGCCTTTGGGATTAAATGTATTGTTAGATCCAGAACTGAAACAGAAACCGGAGATAAAAGTTACCAGAGGGTTCAGCTTTCAGCCCAGCACAAGGAAGGACCTCCTGACACTCAGAGCTCCTGAGGACCGCCTCTCTGCGGCCGGTGGATGCTCAGGCTGAAGCTGGGGGATCCTTTGTCCAGGATGTTGGTGAGGGTATGGTTGCCTGCCGCATCCTACCCAGCTCTGGGACCCCAACGTCTCAGATTTACAGAATGGAGACTTTATTTGACCAAGCAGACAGGACAGGCACAACTTCTCCCATCACACAGTTGAGACACCTTCTGCTCAGAGAAATGAACTCAATGGTGCAAGTCTCCGAGCAAGACAGCGGCAGAACCACTGACTTCAAACCAAAGCCATGAGCATTCTCTGTGCTCTTGGACACCAAGACATAATAAATATATCATAGAGACTCAGGGAGTCCAACCCCTAAATGGTAAGTAGGCAGGAAAAACAACAACTTCCCCTCAATCTTGGCCTTTGTGACTGGAGTGCCTCCCAGTTTTGTCCAACACCACAATTTGCAGGGAAAGAGTCACAGCTGAGGCCACAGTCCCATCCGAAGTCTTGTTGTCAGAGAGGCACTTGAAGCCCCTCAGGGGGCTCAGGGAGACTCCTCGGGTAGCAGCCCCACTCATGGTGACTGGGTGTGAGGCTGGGGGCGGGAGCTGCTGACTTAGGAAGGGAAAGGCCACGCGCCTCTACTGGGATGGAGGATGCTGATTCCCGAGTGAGATCAGGAGCCTGCCACAGGGGAGCAGGAGCCTTCTGCCTCGGGTCTCGGGAAAACTGTGTGTCCCCTGAGGAGACATGAGCACCTTGCCCAGGGTAACCTGGGGATTCCTGGAGGACTGGGTGGGGGCCGGTCTTTCTCAGCCTTGCACCTGGCCCTGTGGCCTCAGACCCTGTAGCTGTTGCGACTGCCATTGTTGCTGCTGCTCTGCCACAAACAGGAATCAGGGGAAAGCAAGAAAGAGAAAAAAAATACTCAGGTAAAATGAAACTGTGAGCATTAAGCAGGCTTTCTTTCTCTTCAGAGAACTCTTGTGGTGTTAACACTGTATGAACGGTGTGCTCACCATCCCAATGGCTGGTGATTTCCCTCCAGTGGGGGCTAGGATAAAGTAAAAATCATTCCAATTAGCACTTATTGAGCACGCATCACACACAGGCACTCTGCTAGAGCATTTCCATGTGGCGATTGGTGTCGGCCTCTTAGAGGACTCAGAACTGGTTGTTAGCAATAGACTCCTTTTATAGGTATGGAAACATAAAAGTCGTATAGAGATGTTTCAGGAGACTGCCCAAGGTTTCCGTCCAGTGAGAAGCAGGGCTGAGATGCAGACTCAAGCAGTCTCACCCCGAACCCACATGACACGAGACCGCAGTGTGATGCTCACAGCTCCAACAAGGAAATTAAGCGCTCAAGAAAGGTTATGTGACTTCCCCAAAGTCACACAAATCATGAAGAGCAAATCAGAGCTACAACCCTAATCTTCTAGACCATGCTTCATGATCTTCCCTCAGCCTAAAAACATATTCTGGACCAATATTCTCCTTGCTTGCAGAAAGTTCCTGAATAAATCTCAGAAAAGATCAACATAGAGATTGAACTAGTTGTTCTCTGACACCTCCAGTGAGTCAGGCCCTCACTCTGTCACCCGCTGCCATTGCTTACAGAGTCCTCACAACCAACGTGGGAAACAGTTTTTATCTTCTTATCTACAGGAAATAAGTGCCCTGTTTGAGGTCGCAGGGACAGCGAGCAGAGGAGAGATGTGGAGCAAGTCTCCTCTCTCTCAGTTCAGCCCTCACCACCTCACACCTCAGTTTACCTCCCCAAACAAAAGAGAGATCTTTCCACACAAACAACGCAACAGATAAAACCAATTAATCTTGAATCTTAGCCATGTTGACTTAGTAGAGCCCTGTTAAAATTTTTTCTAAACGTGTTAGCCTTTAATAATTAATTAAATCAAGCTCATAAATGGGATAAACTTGTCTCCACTGTAATGAGGTGTTTTACTCTAACTCACATAATTTTACTGATGTCTACAATCACTTTTCACAAAAGTAATGTCCTTGAGAAGGCAGGTAGATTTCTCTGAGGTTTGGTCTCCATGTTACCCTCCCACTGACTCAAAAGTTTTGAACAGCAATAGCTATATAGGGATAGATTCTAATAAAAAAGACACCACCGAGACATTGAAAAGTCATGTCACATGGTAGGAATAAATATGTATGTGTGACAGATGACTCAGCCAGATTAGATATATAACAAATAACAAACATAACAAAAACCAAAAACTTCCAAAACTCAATAAGAGAAAGGTAGGTAACATAATAGAATAAAACCCAAAAGATTAGAGCAAAAATTCACAAAAGTGGATATCCAAATGAAAAACTGACTTTTGTAGTTATCAGGGAAATACTCATTAAAATCAGTAAGTGATAATATTTCATAATTAAAGGATAGATAAAATAAAAAAAGACAAAACATCAAGTGTCAGTGTGTGTATATACACTGTGTCAGTCAGTGCACAGTAACCAAACTCCCACTCACTGCTAATGGGAGTATAAATTGCTGCAATGACTCTGGAAAAATATTTGGCAGTATCTACTAAAGCTGAACATAATTGTTTACAGAATTGGAGATGTATCTACGTGTTCACCAAAGGACACCTGTGAGAATATTTACAGAATCACTGTTCATATTAATCTCAAATTATGTAAACAATTCATAAATATACTATAGAAGAAATTTGGTAAAAACAAAAAACAACTTAATACTGAACAGAAATCCAAATATAAGAACGGAAGTACAGTTAGATTTTATTTACATGAATGTATAAAACCAAGTGAAGCCAACCTAGGCTACCGAAAGCTGAAACAGGCAACCCTGGGGAAGGGAAGTGGCCGCAAGGGGTCTGACGCGAGCGGGCATGCTTCTCTTGACCCGAGTGCTGGCTTCACGGGTGTGTCCATTGGTGGAAATCGCAAAAGCAGTACAGTGACAACATGGGTACTTTTTAATGTTTCCTTACTCTTAAAATATGTTTAAATATCCACAGTGGGAAGAAGAGATGGACAGGAATCTTTGGATGGTAAAACAATTTTTTAAGAAGTCTCTTATAAGAGTCAACTTTCTTCTTTGGGAGCAGCTCTGAGGCAGCTGGTAAGGTTACATCCTCGAGACAGGCACTGAGCTGATTTAGGTGCACAGCCCCTCCCATGCTTATGCCACACCAAGCTGATCGCAGATAACAGCACTGCCATTCTCTCTGTCACACATCCCCATACTTCTTAGGGTAACCATATTGCACCAATAGAAAATGACAATGGACTTGTCATAGTTCACCCCAACAGCCACACTGATTCAGGCCACATTCCAGAGAAAAATGGCAGAAGCCCTCATTTCCATCTTGTGTAGAAGGAACAACATTAACAAGTACCAGGAAGAAACTCTGTCACAACCACGCTAGTGAAATTCTACTGGGAAGATATGAGAGAGCAAATGTTTAATATTTAAGGAAAGACTTTATCTTTTGGGGATTCAGATTCCTTAGTCTAGCCAGAGATGCAATGCTGAAAAGGAAAAGAGAAAAAGGAAACTGAACATAATATTTAAAGACTGTTAGACCGGCCCCAAATGGCGTAGAGATGGAGGAGCCTGAGGAGGAAACTGAGCGGTCAGCAGCTTGGTAAACACACTAAGACTCACTGATGCGGCCCGATTCTCATAGTAGCTCTGGCCTCACATACTCACAACCTGGCATAAAGGCCAGCTCAAACACCCATGCCTTCTCTTGGTAAAAGCATCCCTTCCCTCTCCCAGGAGGATTATTTGACTCCCCACCCATTTTTGTCTTCCTAGTACTTTGCTTAAGTCTTGATTAAACTTGTTATGTACTTATCACTCTAAATTGCAGTTTTTCTGTTTGTATAGCTAGCTAGCTATTCCCATCAGTATGTGCAACCTCAAGGGCAAGGCTACATCTTAGCACGTAGAACAATCATTTAAACGTTTTAATAGCTGCATTACAAAAGGCATACAAAACATGGAAAAAAGTCAAAACAGCATAGGCAAATATAAAAGGAATGACAAAGTTTTCTTTTAAAGGGCCAGATAGGAAATACTTTAGGCTTTGCAGGACATATAGTCTGTTTACAATTACTCGACTTGGTTGTTGCATCACAGAAATCACGATGCACGATATGTGGAAAAGGGAAACGAGAAATCGTGGGCAGGGACAACAATGTGGTGACTGCAGGGGCTGAGGGTGGGTGCAAGAGGGTATGGGGGATAAATGATGATAAAAATAAAATAAAATTAATAATAATAATAAACAAATAAATGTCATGTGTTCCAGTAAAATTTTATTTAGAAAAACAGGTAGCAACCCAAATTTGCCCCATGGGCCAAGGTTTGCCCACCCCTATACTAGACCATAGTCTCATGTCCCAAAATAACAACTGTCAGCAAAAGTTTCTGATTAAATGGTGGTCCCTGCTGGGCAGGAGTATGGGCTCCAGCCAAAATATGAAGTCTGTCCCCAGACCATGGCCAAAAAAATGCCTGAGCTAGTCCAGGTGTCAGTGCAACGTTGGGTCCTAGGCTTTAGTCCCCCTCCTTCTAATAACTGACCTACAAATCACACAGCCGGACCAGCAGTTCCTCGGATTCATCTCCCTCGACATGCAGATAATAATGGTATCTGTCTTCTTACCTCTCAAGACTATGGTGAGAATAAAACTGAAATGATGTGACGAAATTCTTCAAAAGAGAATCATTTTGAAAACTGAAAAGGCACATTACTGATCTAAGGTACTAAAAAAGCATTCAGCAGATCTCATCAGAAACAGACATGATACTTTTATGTACATGTGAAAGTAGGGTTTCCTACAAGAGCACTCAAGCCCTTTTATCCCTACCTACACTTTAGAGCAAGCTCTGTTCTTTCACTGTGAACCTTGCACAGTAAGGTTTCGCCTCTATTTCTTGCCAAGCTTTTGACTATTGCCTCCATGTGATCCGAGCAGAGCTATGCTCTGGACAGACAGGCCATTCATTCTAAGAAACCTGCTTCCTCTTGCAAATGGCCACACCTCTTACAGGCTGTCACCTTTGGCCACTGCAGGGTTGCTGTTTGGCCAGTGTCCCCTCCAGAGGCAAAATGCATAGTTCACATTTTCTACAGGGATAGCACAATTATTAAGATAGACATAAAGGTAGGTCACAAAATCTGCCCATAAACTCAGAGACATAAAGCAATGCAGCAATCTGGCTGAGGGTGTCTCTGATAATTTACTAAATAAAAGAGTAAATTTTACTAAATAAAAAAACTGTGAAAAATAAATCAGGATAAAAAGAAGCAACAACATCCAAGATAGAATTTAAATGTGCAAATAAGGGCAATTATATCTTTAAGACAGGACATAGATATTTTTTCCAACAGATTTTCAATTTCTCATCAGGCAGGCAATATACCCATAATCATTCAACCCTGATGTCATAGATGAGGGAAGTTTAATCTCTCTACATTTGCTCTTAAAAGTTCTTTTGTCTACTTATGCATTTATGGTCATTCCAAAATTCCTCTTTTAACATTCTCTCTACCATCCATGGTCTGATTTAAACATCACCCTCGCCACCATGAAGGTTGGCATGTGTGGAGCCCTTCTCAAATGGAGGCAGAGTGGCCAGTCCTGAGGAACTGCATTGATCATCTCGTTTCTTGAATCTTTGACTGGGCCAAACCTTTACAGACTGGGCTAACCCTCAGTTGTCTCACAGTGGTTTGTAAAGCCAGCGGGAAAGCGACCTTCTATCTGAAGACAGAGTCAATGACCTCTCATGCTTCTCCAAGAGTAGCTCAGCGTGTCAGCACCAACAGGAACGTTTTCTTCTTTTCATGTAATTATGTCTTTCTTTCCTCATGAACTCCTTGCTTTCACCCTGTGATGGGGGCATTATTCAAGTTTCTGTCCAAATCTGTGCTCCTGAATTACAATTCTTAGGTCCCAACTAAACCTTCACCTATTCATTGGGGTTGTTTTTTTTGTTGTTGTTGTTGTTTAGGCCAATACCACAAGCCCTCATAACCATCCCAGCCAGAAGGTCCCCATCTCACCTTTACTCCTCTAGTGGTTTTGCCATCCGGATGGCATGCATCTTCTATATCCTCTTATGAATGTTCACAACTTTCTGTGCCACTTCACACACATGCATTGGTAGGTGCCTGGAACATATGAGGTGCTCCACTAATATCTGTAAAATTAAAAGTAATGTGATAATTTGTGTAAGGTTATTTGTGTTGTCCCTGGGACAAACAGTACTCCTTGAATGTTGGCAATTATTAGTATCATAAATAATTAAAAACAGTCCATGTACTTTTGTGCCTAATTCTATGGTTTTGCCACTCAATTCTATTCTTTTCACACCTTTTAAAAAAAGAAGGGAATCATTCCTTGAGTCAATATGTAATTATCTTTTCTAGAAAGTACCAGCAGATTTCAGAAAGAGGTTTAATTTATATTTTCAGATTATGCATTTTGTAGCCAAAAACTACTTGCTTGCCATGACAAAGATGGCATAAAACAAACTATTATGCCTTTATGTATTATTGCAGATACCTGTACCTGACTTAAATAGCGGTTTATAGGAATTTTCATAAACACACATGTATGAATGATGGGAAGACCTAATCATGTGAAATAAATGTTTTCTTCCATGTCAATATCACAGATCATTGAGTCACCCATGTTTCCCCAGAACTTACACTTTTTTCCTCTACAGCATCATGTCTTCTTGTCACTCTGCATTTGTATCCTTGATTAGGATCAGAGTCCTGATGAAAAAAAAAATTCACTTAAAAAAGCCAATTCTATTAAAATTTAAAAAGTCAGGTTAAAAAATTGTATACAATGACTGCCAAACTTGGTTTTCCCAGCCTATGGTGAAATATATTCAGATTTTGTTGTTAACTCAGAAATACTTGTATATTAACCAAGGCCAGATCTCAGCATTTGCAGATGTCCTTGTGCTTAATGCACCACCAAGGTGTTGAATTCAAGACTCTCTAAAGAGGAGGAGAATGTGAGAACCATGCAATCACTATCGGAGCTAAGAAATAAAATATGACAGGCACATTTAAAAACATTTCATTTTCACAAGGAGATAGAGCTTCCACAGACAGGATTTGCCACCTCCCACACTCCTCTGAAATCCATTCAAGATGAATAAATTTACATTAAAATCGACAAGGCAGGGGTAGATTTTGGAGTCACTTCAGAGCAAGTTTAAATTGTGTTCCACCCTTGCCCCCCTATATCAGCTTGGCAGCCTGGCGAATAACTTATTCTTTCTGAACCTCAGTTCCCCATTTTGAGTAATATGAATGATAATCTGACCCTTGCAAGGTTATTGTTAAAATTTAAGAGATGATAAATACAAGGCATTTAAAAAAAGCTGGGCCATTTAAATTACCAAAATTATGTTACATCTCAGATCTAAAAATAACTGAAGGTGAAGACATGCATGGCAAACAAGCAGACAGTCTGCAATTTGATAAATGCAACACTGACAGCGCCAGAATGGTGTAAGCTAAGCTAAATACTGCAGATGACTGTCTATAATCAACATTGCCGGTGTGAAAGAGACTGGGGTGAGAAAGCAAACATTTAAATCATATTCAACATAAAAGCGTAGGGATTGCTGAGCTTATGCTGGTTAGCATTTTGGAACTTTTACTGGAAGAAAGAATAATACACACGCATGCACATACACACACCGAGAGACACTAAATATCATTATACAAAGTTACATCATGTAGAAAATGAGTGGTACAGAAGCAACACATTCTAGCTTCTCACATCTTATCTGTACTCAGCATCCTTCATGCCAGAAGATCCCTTCATTTGGTCAGATCTCGCAGGCCTCCCATCAGTACCTGAATTCAAATAATGACTCTCAATGTTGGGAATTCCTCTGAACACACACTCACACACACTCACACACTCACAGGACAGTGACAAGTCTAATCATGTACAAGGCAGAAGTTACATCTTCCAATGCTGTCCTAAGAGCATCAGCAAAAGGCACAGAAAGGAGAAAAGAAGGAGAGGAGAAGGAGGCAAGGAAACCAACTAGAATTCTTGAAAAGTTAGATGGGCAGCCTATAATTACCACAAGCCCATACCTTTAATTCAAGTGTTACTATGATCACAAGTCTTTCTTAGCCATGTTTTAACTAAAAGATCAGACAGGCCCACAGGCTGTGCGGTACCTGTGCCCACTTCTCTCTGTGGGAGGAAATCTAAGTGGCAAATCATGAGATCCCAATTGTATCCTGAGAGCTGGGGCAGACGAACCGTTCCCTTCAAGGATCTGAGAGAAAGAAAAGTGTTGTGAATGGCAGCAATACCCATGTGTGTGGGACACTAAAACAACAATGCCCTTTTCTGGGGATCAAGATAATTCTGCCAGTTAATCCTGATCGGTATTGATCCCATTTACAGATCAAGAAATTCAATCAGCTTGCCAAAGGGACATGACAAATAAGTAGTAGAACTCAAATCTCCATTCTACTTTGCATTTCATCAAGTTGCCTCCATCTAGAAGTTTCTTGTTTCCCACACACTAGTTTGCAAAAATAACTTTCAGCTTTCCCACCTCCATGATTTTCAGACAGATACATTTGAGCAGAAGAGATTGATTACCTCTGTTTTGGAGGACATGCACATATATACTGAGAAGGTAATCTGTGTGTGTGTGTGTGACTGGCATTAAGAAATAGGGGATAAGGCTCCCGAGTTAGCAAACTTTGAGGGCTCAAACAGGAGCAGTCACCACCCCCATTGCTTACTAGAGTAAGTAGACACCACTGTGTACACACACATGCACACACACAACCCGCCAACACATTCCAGTCATTTCTTAAATAAATGACTATCTGGCTTGCCAAAGATGCATTCTTTGCCATCCTCATTCTGTTCAAAATCTTTCAGGAGATAATATGAAGCCAATTTAACAATATATATTTCTAGTCCAAAGTCCCTTTGCTTCTTATTTGATGTGTTCGAAGCTTCCTTTTAAAGCCAGAACGTTTTAAACTTCGAATATCTACGGGATGAATAATTTCGCTGTCAATGATGCTTTAGCAAACTTGTACATGAACTACACAGAGAGCAGAGCCTGTGTCCGCGGGTCAGGTCGCAGGGCTGTGTGGTTGCTCTCGGGCCAGGGCTAGGAAAACTCAGTGAGGTTATCATGATTCGCATCAGTAATTCCCAATGAGCAGATATCTATTCTAATATGTTTGAAACTTGTGTTTCAAAAGCTAACCATGGACAGAACTGAAGTGCCCTGTTTCTGGAGAGGTTTCTGGCAATTACGTCACAAATGAAGACGGGGCGGAAGGGGCTGGGCTGGATCACCTGTGCATAGTTCCGAGTAAACTCTCAGTTTCCTGGTTGAATCCTTACTTCTGGGTTTACTTTTCGCCTATTCTTGGTCATAATATTCTCAATGCCAACCTAGTAGTCTGTAGAACTTTCAAATACTTCTAAAATCATGACGACCAATGTTTTCGTTCTCCCGTTTCTGCCAGAGTTTCCAGATTCATTTTGCATTGGCAGCCCCAATAGATTGAAGGGTTGCTGTTTCCCCCCCCAAAATCTAAAACCTCTCTTGGCATGGCTCCAAATAACCAGCCTGCACTTCTTCCAGACTGTCTGTGACCAGCAGAAGCCCTTGACACACACCCTCTCCCTGGAGCCAGTTTCTGGTGCTCTATCGATCCTTGTCACCTCACGAGAGAGGGTCAAACCTTTATTGTAATCAGGGAGATCAGAGAGCTTTAGTCACTGAGGTAATGACGTTTTTAGGCCTGGATCGCACTGGAGAACAACCAACTGGAAAGCTCCAGCTCTACACACACACACACACACACACACACACACACACACACACACACAGGAGCCTTTAGAAGGTGAGGCAGGCGCTCTCTCTAACTTGTACCCCCTGAGTGCCCAGAGGTTGGGACCAAACTAAAAGGTTGTTCACTGCAGTTCTCACCCACTTTACCCTATAAATTTGTTTTAGTCTTTCTATAGCCATGAGTAAGCTTGTAGTCAGTAAAGGGGAAATCACTCCAGGAGGGCCAGCCTGCCCTCCAAGTTAACCCTCTCACTCCCACCTTCCAGATTCTTAGTAACATCCTACTCCTTGATGGGGCTTCAACCCCACCCACCAGGTGGCTGGCAGTAGGATTTACAAGCTAACTTGGACGTTTCTTTCAAGGTTGAGGCTTGGAGAAGACAACGGAGATGCCAGAAGGATGGAGGCACTTCTCAGAAGTGACTTGATTCCGAGGAAGGTGGGCAGAGGCTCATTTTGTGCACTTCGCAAGTCACACGCCTTAAACCCCCTTCTCCACCTGACCCTCCAGCCCACTGTGACATTTGCCACCCCTCACCCCTCACCCCTCACCTCTTCGACCCGCCCCTCCACTTCTCTACTCACAGTGCTGCTGTGGTCGGACCAAGGGAGAGGTATTGTGAGCGGAGGTCCACCGATAACGAGCCCTCGGTCGGCCTCGGCCCTTCCGTCCCGGGAGCCCGTGACTCTTCCTCGCTCTTGCTCCGGAGTTCGGGCTGCCGCCGCCCAAAGTCCCCAGGGTCTTCCACTCCTGCTGCGAGGCTGCTCCCCTCTGGCTCCGCTCCGTGCTGGCGGCGCTTTGGAGAGGGAAAGGAGTGGCCAGAGCGGGTCCTCGCAGCGACTAGTGAGGGGACACCCGGGGTGGGACCCTGGGACCTCCGGACCCAGCGGGAGCGCCACGCGTGGCGCCCAGGGCACGGAGGACCCAGGGTCAGGAGCGCGCTCTGCCCGGCTGGGGACCCGCCGCTGGCGCCAACTTTACCCGCCGAGAGCAGAGAGCAGCAGGGAGGGGATCCCGCACCGGGCCTGGCGGCGCCGGGCTCTCCTCTGGTCAGCTGTCGGGGCAGGCGCTCAGGACCCGGATTTGTTCCACGTTGGACCCCGGTGGGGCGGGGGAGGCGGCGCCGAGCAGTTGGCGGTCGCTGGCGCGGAGGGAGGCGTCGCCACTCGGGCTGGAGCTGGAGTCTTGGGACCTGGGCGCGGCTGCCTGCGGAGTCCACGCGCGCGGGCCGGAGCTGAGGGTTAGGGTTCCCTGTCCCGCTCTCCCCAACGCTGCGCGCTCAGATCAGAGTGCAAGCGGCGCGGACCCTCTTCTGCTCTCGGCCTCTCACTTTGTTCTAATTCTGTCCTGCGGCAGGAGTCCACTCGTCCTCTGCGGCCAGGGCAGTCGCCAGTGTCCTTGGGAGGAGAGGGTTTGAGGGATTCCTACTCTTTCCCTCAATCTAACTAACCCACAGCACAGACAATGATCCTGGGCTGGGAGAAACACCAAAAGGCAGTAGAGGGGTGGCGTGGGATTGTGTGTGATAGATACAGATAGACCAATATATAGATATTTATAGATGCACACACACATATGTAGATACATCTAAGACAGATCTATCTATCATCTATCATCTTTCCAATGGTGATAGTATGTTTAGGTGTTTTTCCATCATGCTTCTTTGCCTCCTTTTTCCTGACTTTCTAGAACCCTCATTCTGTCTAAAACCAGTCTTCTTGCATAATTCCATTGGAAAGAGAGCTTTGCTAATGGCCATGTTCTAAATAGTTTGTGGGCACACACTTTGGTGTCCTCCAAAACAGTACGAGGCGGGATCAGGGGTGGGGCTGGACACAGTAATAAATAGGAGTCCAAATGGTGGGGTTGGGACCATTTGGGGCTTTGCAAACTGCTGCAGCCTAGGGCCTCGCACAAAACTCAAGGCCCCACAGGGAATCAGTAGTCTATTACGGACACATGTATTGCACCAGTACATAACTGTTTGTTGAATGAATTCACCCTTCTAGCAGGAAGCATGCCTTTCTGAAATTTTGGAATGAACTTTCATACAGTCAGCAGTCTCCTGCTTGTGTAGAAGTTGCTCTGCGGCTATCTTATGCTGTGAGATCTTGGGGAATAACCGCTCCTGGTTGCCTAAGCTTGAAAATGAATGGGTAGCAAATGAGGAACATTCTACAAAATAAGGGACCAGTAAGTACCCTTTAAAAAGAGTCAGCATCATGTAGGACAAAGAAACTAAGGTACTGTCCCAAATGAAAAGAGATTTAGGAGACAAGAAAACAAATTGTGTGATATGGGATGGGTTCTAGACCAGGAAAAGGACGTTCGCGAATCAGTTGGCAAAATTTGAAATACATCTATAGATCAATTGATGGCATCTTATCACATTAATTTCTAGTTTTGAAATTGTTCTATGGTTGTGTAAGGTGTTTATATTTGTAGAAACTGAATAAAGGGCATATAAAAATTTCATTTTAGCAACATTTTGTGGTTTGATACTATTTACAAAGGAAAATGAAAAATATGGTGTGATAAAAATATAATGAAAGAATAGCATTAAACGACATTTCAAACCTTCTGAGCTTAGAATCAGTCTGTCTTATGACTGCAGTATCTGCTGAGACAGATTTCCTGCTGCTGCTGTTATAAAGTTCAAGTGGAGATTTTAGAGACAAAACAAGGACTTTGAAAATTGTAAAGTGTTTCTTAAAATCTAAACCTTTTCAAGTAGACGGTTTATTTCTAGAAGAGTAAAATGTCTACAGATTCCTTTGCAGTCCTCACAAAGCTAGTAACAGTCTTATCTGTACATGTACTCACTCAGTGTTCAATAAGTGACTGCCAGAAAGACAACAGCTATAACAATAAAATAGTAAAAAATAGTAGTATATCTTCTAACGGGGTCCTGCACAAATAATGCCCCTTTTTTATTACAAAATCATAAGCATGTAATTCTGTAACATAACAACATCACACTCAAGCACACCATATGACATTTTAGGTGAAATGTTCAAATTAAAACTATAGATTATTATACCCACATTATTACCGTACCAAACACACTCAAACAGGTGTTACTCCTGCCGGACCCTGTGTATTTGTTGTTTCCTTCATGCTAACTCACTGAAAAAAATAATTTCTGAACTTGGGATATAACTCCTTGGAAGAGAACAGAGACACTTTTTTAGTGTCTTTTCTACAAGCCTTCCTAACTGCTGTCTAGGCCTGATAATGTGTGAGATCAGTTGTATACATAGGAAACCAGGTTAAAAAATCAAAATTCAAGCAGGACCTTCTACAGATACAGAACTGGATAAAGCAGAGGAAAAAAGAAAGAATTAAAGCTTTTGAAGGTAAAAACTAATGTTGATTTTGAAATAACGTTGTTAATATTCTAGCCCTACATTATTCATCATCCTCCAAGCATGGATGGGGAATGGATATCCAGACAGAAATAATTCCCAGATAAATTTGATAAAGATAGAGATACTATGGTTTTTGCTTTCTTCCATATAATTGTAATTTTTCCCAACCTCTTAAATATACTTCCCTAGATCATCTACTTAAAGGGTGGTCCAAGAGTTTCACTTATGGGACTTCATTGAGGCTGGACAATTTCTTCAGAGTATTCGAAAGATAAACTGTATTTGTAAGAACAGTTGTAGATTTACAAAATAAAGAGGGGTGAGGAGAGGCTACTGCAATGAGTGTCCAGGCTCACAAAGTGGGGGGAGCTCCTGAGTGAGCTGGCAGTATGAAGAGATCTGGGCTTGTTGCCCACCTTGCACTCAGTAACTCAAAGTGGAGTTTCACCCATAAAGAAGCCTGCCATTGTTCCCACCTCCAGGACCAGAGCAATGGCTAAGATATTTTGTCCAAAGGGAGAGGCAGATTTTAAAACAGAGAGTTCCAATCTCATCCCCATCCTCCCATATCCGATGCTTTGCAATAATGTATGGAGAAATTCAAGCATAAGGGCACTCTAAACAGTAAAAGTTCTGCGGACTCCTGGTCAACTATGGTAGAGAAGTCTGATACATGGAAATGAGGATTCGTCTATCTGATAGATTTCCTGAATGAAATAGCTACCATAGTAAACTGTCTGTCTTGACTGTTTGGCAGTTTGAAAACACTGGAGGAAAATAAAATTTATATTAACCAGGAATAATCAAAATAGAAGTTCTTCTTGCTCAATTAAATTAACAAGATGCAACATTTGTTAAGGCTTTATGATTCAGCAGGTTGGCCACTTATTTAGAAAAATAAACCATTGTCCAGAGCCCCAGAGTCCCAGCCAGTTCCTAGTCTAATCCTGTAGCCCCTCACCTTTTCTTTCTTTTCAACATGACAGATACCTATTTGTCCTTCACCAAGGACTTCTTGTCAGGTAGGGTGGCTGCAGTCATCTCCAAGAGGGAGGTAGAACCCATTGAGTGAGTTAAATAGAAGATGCTTTAAGTCTGAGCTTTGAAAGATTTTGGTAGTCAAAAATGATATGGGTGGAGGATGGACATGACAGGGTAAAGAAAGATGGACAAGGAGAAGAGAGCAGACCTGTTCTGAGAATCACAAGAAGTCTATCTGCATTCTCAGCAGAATCCATGTGCTGCTGCGATGCATGCATGGAAAAGTTAAGCTGGCTTTTCTCAACCAAGAGAACTAGGTTCTGGTGTCACAACTAGGAGTGAGAAAATATAGACCCTACTTCGGGAACTTTAAGATGTAAAAGCATGCGATTTGATCAAAGAAATAATGAAAACTACTTTGGTGGGTGTTATAGCTAACATCACAATTGTGCCTCAGTCGAGGGGGTGTTAAGTACCAGAGTGAGGACTTTACTCTTTCACCTATATGCAGGAAAGAGCCATTACAAAGTTTTTGATGATCACATGAAGTGACTAGATTTTTGTTCTATCAGGAAAGATAAGGCAGCAGAATGGATAATAGAGGTTTAGAAGCAGGTCATTTTTTTTAGGAGGTTATTGTAAAATACTGGGTGCAGAGTGATGCAGATCTGCACGCCAAGTAACAACAGGGGGGTGGGGGTGGCAGGGAAAGAAAATAAGAATTTTTTTCTTTTGCATTTCAGATTTTTTCCATTGTTATTATTAATTATTATTATTATTATTATTATTATTATTATTTAGAAAATAAGAATTTGATGTTAATTAAATTCTGGCACATAGGGATATGAGAGAAAAATTTAAGAATGTCAGTCTAGTTGATGGCATCTATAATTTTAAAGACCACAGCAAGAGAAGCTGTGTAACAGAGAAACTATCAATCCATTAGAGACACAGAATTTTGAACATTAGCAGTCTTAAGTCCCAGGTTTACCTTATGTTGACTTTTGAACAAGTTGTTTAATGTCTGAGTGCCTCTGAGGGCTAAGTAAGCTTATACAAAGAAAGATCTTAGCATAATGCCTGAGTCCTAGCAATAGTGTTAGCTATTTGTACTATTATTATCGTTGTCATTATCATCATCTATAAACAGATGCCTAAAGGACTACTGAAATTCAGTGCTCATGAGAAAGATGAGGATTTGAGATGGAGATTTACAATAATATAGAGGTAATGGCTGAGTGTTATTGTATCGGGAGGATGCCCTGGAAATGGGGGTGAGGTTTGAGTTGTGCATGTGTGACTAGACACTTGGCCCCCTTGCTAAACATGGTGGCCAGAAGAGGGGCAAAGGCAAACATGGCTGACAATGGCCCTCACTGGGTGGAAGGTGGAACAGTCCCACCAGCTTTTGGCACACATGGGATTCTGGGAGAAGACTGTGGAAGTGGAGGGCACCAGAGGACAAAAAGGCAGTTGGTTATTTCCCTTCTCCTGGGCAGGGGTGTGTGTCAATGGTCCCCAGCAGGCCTGCCAGCAGTGGCCAGTGCAGGCCTGCGAGCAGAAGCCTGGGGGCACAGGCTCTGAAAGATGCCTGGAGTGGACAGCAACTGGAAACCAGCTGAGCCACCTACATTTATGATACTTTTGGGTGGGAGAAGAGGTTCCTGGCTCAAGCTTGAACTGAGCTGGCAGAGGGTGACAAGGTGATTTTTCTTTGGGTATCTTAGAGGGAATGGGCTTTGAGGTAGAAACTTGCGGTCATTTCCAAAGGCCTTTGTGATAATAGTCAGCACTGTGAACAGACTTTTGTTCTTGGGTTATTTTCAGTTCTTGAACCTATGTAGCAGTTGTGATGACAAATACTTAAATGGCTATTTTTGATGTCATACTCTGATTTTTTCTTTCCTCTTACTTTTGTTACCCAGATGTTTTAGGCAGAAACTTGCCATTAAATAAAAGATTCCTTTCTTTTCCACCAAACTTCATCTTTGGAGATTTACCTGGTGGTGATCTGTAGGGCCTCTGCCCCCTACTGTGTGGGTTTGGTAGCATTATGAAACAGAAGATGGCCAAAATACGGGTGTAGTTTGAGGACAGGGTTGAGATCAGAGCTTTCACTTAAGGGATGAGTGAAACAATAAGCACCAGTGAGATTCTCTAGAAGATGCAATGAACTGTTCATCCCCTGGCTCATGATCACTACATGACTATATGAGACCAGGCACAGGAGAGCAACGTCATTAGATTCAGATCTCTGCACAGTTGAAAGTCCCCAAATTCTAAGCCCAGTGTTGTTTATCTTGCATTGTAACAGTTCAATCATAAGAAACCTCATTTCATCTAATCTTTGTTTTTGTTGTTGTTGTTAAGGAAAAGAAACTGAGGCCCCAAGTGACTTGCACAGGTCGAATTTCAGTTAAAAACAAAGTCTAGATTTAACTTATCAACCATAAAGTCACAATGTCTATGGGAAGTACGTCATTGAACCTAATTGTCTAGGAACATGGTAATGCTTTAGAGGACTCTCTCTTTCCTTCTTGATTAAGTTTGGTGTGAGACTGTTTCTTTTCAAGAAGCACTTGCATTATTTTGACGTTACTGCATGCATGTCTTCTGAGGGGAAAATTGCCCCAGACTGAGAATCATTGCTGTAACTGATACATGTTAATTTTCTCCATTAAGAAATGATAAACTGATTCAAAGTCTTGGCTTTTAAAATACATACTCAAGTTAATAAAATTATAACTTATTTCCTTTTGGCTAGTTTTTTTTTTTTTTTTAATTATCTGTCTCCTTCAGGAAAGCACAAATTAGTGTTTGGGTATTTGAAATCATAATAGCCATTTTATTAAATAAATACCCATTTAAGTTACCCAAATAAGTTCCCAGTAAAATACTCCAAATCATCCTCAAAAAATTATATGATTAAAAATAGAAAAGCTTTTTTTTAGAAAATAAGGCAATCAAGTAAAAATTTGTCTTTCTGCCAAATAAATGCTTAAATATTTAAAACCTACTTTTTCTTATTCCTCCACAACTGTGTTTCCATATGTTTCACCAAATCCAAGCTCAAAGAAATATTCTGTGGGAAATGATTTTATACTTAAGCAAGTTTGAGAAACGCTGGGTTAGACCAAGTAAAACACTTCCCTTTCCCTGCAACTCATCAGAGTCTTTTCTATGTTTATGAGCAGTATAAATATCCATAAAACAAACACAAGGTGAGTTGTTTCTCCATTGTATTTAAAAATATTTTTTAAATTTATTTTTAGAGAGAAGGGAAGGGAGGGAGAAAGAGGAAACATCAATGTGTGCTTGCCTCTCCTGCGCCCCCTACTGGGGACTGGGTCTGCAACATAGGCATGTGCCCTGACTGGGAATCAAACTAGTGACCCTTTGTTTCACAGTCTTGTGCTCAGTCCACTGAGCCACACCAGCCAAAGCATCTCCATCGTATGACACGGTGTTTTTTGTTTCTATACAGAGCCTCTAGGGAAATTCCTCCAACCTGGAACATTTTACTTTGGTGCATAGTTTTTTATACTTGTCATTAGTATACTTTGTTTTACTAACAGAAGTGCAACACAGAAGTTAGATTGTTGGACAATTTTTATTTTTGAACTTGTAAAATAAGTGATCAATGATTAACTCCAGCCCCTCCCCCTTCCCTTGTGAATGGGAGGTGGGGCTGAAAATTCCAAGCTTCTATTTCACAGTTTGGTCTTTCATTCAGTACCCATCCAGAAGCTCACAAATAATCATCTCATTAGAACAAAAGACACTACTATCACCCAGAAAATTTAAAGGGATTTAGGAGCTCTGTGTTGGTAATTGGGGTCAAACACTAAATATTAGAACAAAAGATTATCCTAAAACCTCTACATACAAGGGTTTTAGGAACTGTACATCAGGAACTTGGGGCAGAGGCCAATACATATATTTCTTATCTCCACACATATCTAATTACAAACAATTATAAGAGATGCTGGCTCTGTGTGTGTGTTTTTTTTCTCCCCTGTTTCTTCCCCCTGAAAAGAAGAGACTGTGAGCTTTTTCAAGAAGGGGATTCTGGAGAGAGAACATTCACCTTCTCTGCATACAGCCCTGGGAGAGTTGCTGCCTGTACATCCACCCACCAC
>PVIA01012147.1:0-40005 GCA_004024845.1 Tonatia bakeri | reverse complement strand
TACCTCTCAATAATAACCTTAAATGTAAATGGATTAAATGCTCCAATCAAAAGATATAGTACAGATGAATGGATAAGAAATCGTGACCCACATATATACTGCCTACAAGAGACCCACCTTAGAACAAAAGACCTACACAGAGTGAAAGTGAAGGGCTTGAAACAAATATTGCAAGCAAATGGACAGAAAAAAACCAAAAACGCTGGGGTAGGAATAGTCATATCAGACAAAATAGACTTCAAAAAAAAGGGCCATAAAAGGAGACCCAGAAGGTCACTTCATAATACTCAAGGGAACAATCCATCAAGAAGACATAAACATTGGAAATATATATGCACCCAACATAGGAGCACCTAAATACATATAGAAAATCTTGAAGGACATCAATAAAGATATTGACAGCAACACAATTATAGGGGATTTCAACACCCCACTGTCAAAAATGGATAGATCTTCCAAACAAAATATCAACCAAAATATTGCAGCATTGAACGATGTCCTAGATCAAATGGACTTAACTGATATATACATATAGTCTTTCATCCCAAAGAAGCAAAATACACATTCTTTTCAAATGCACATGGAACATTTTCAAAGATAGACTACATGGTAGGACACAAACAAGCCTCAACAAATTCAAGAAAATTGAAATCATATCAAGCATTTTCTCTGACCACAAGGGACTGAAACTAGAAACCATCCTCAAGGAAAAAAATTCAAAAACACTCAAACTCATGGAGATTGAATACTATGCTATTAAACAATGAATGGGTCAAAACTGAGATCAAGGAAGAAATCAAAAAGTTTCTGTAAACAAATGAAAATGAAATCACAATCACCCAAAATGTATGGGGAATAGCAAAGGCAGTCCTGAGAGGGAAGTTCATAGTGATATAGGCCTACCCAAAAAAGATAGAAACATTTTAAATAAGCAACCTAACCCTATACCTACAAGAACTTGAGGAACAACAACAAAGACAGTCCAGAGCAAGTAGAAGGAAGGAAGTAACCAAGGTCAGAGCAGAATTAAATGACATAGAGACTAAAAGCACAATTCTAAGGATCAATGAATCCAGGAGCTGGTTCTTTGAAAAGATAAACAAAATCAACAAGGTTTTAAACAGACTCATCAAGAAAAAAGAGAAAGAGGACCCAAATAAACACAACAGAAATGAAAGAGGAGAGATTACAACTGATACCACAGAAATACAAAGGATTGTGAGGAATTACTATGAAGAACTATATGCCAAGAAATTTGAAAACCTAGGTGAAATGGACAAATTTCTAGAAAAATATAATCTTCCAAAACTCAGTGAAGAAGAAGCAGAAAGCCTGAACAGACCAATAACAGCAGATGAAATTGAAGCAGTCATCAAAAAACTCCCAAAACACAAAAGCCTGGGACTAGATGGTTTCACAGGAGAATTCTACAAAGCATTTAAAGAAGAGCTAGCCCCTATCCTTCACAGACTATCTCCCAAAAATTCAAGAAGATTGAAAACTCTCAAACTCTTTTTATGAGGCCAGCATCATCCTAATCCCAAAACCAGATAAAGACACAACAGCAAAGAGAGAAAACTTCAGGCCAATATCTCTGGTGAACATAGATGCTAAAATCCTCAAAAAAATATTGGCAAACCGCATACAGCAATACATTAAAAAGATTATACACCATGACCAAGTTGGATTCATCCCAGGGATGCAAGGATTGTACAATATTCATAAATCAATAAATGTAATACATTACTTAACCAAAAGGAAAGACAAAAATCACATGATCATATGAATAGATGCAGAAAAAGCATTTGATAAGGTACAGCATCCATTTATGATTAAAACACTCAGCAAAGTTTGATGGAGGGAGTATTCCTCAACCTAATAAAGGCCATATGAGAGACCTACAGCCCACATCATACTCAATGGGAAAAAACAAAAATTTTTTCCACTAAGATCAGGAACAAGACAAGGTTGTAAACTTTCACCATTGTATTCAACATGGTATTAGATGTCCTTGCCACAGCAATTGGACAAGAAAGGAAATAAAAGGCATCCAAATTGAAAAAGAGGAAACAAAATTGTCATTGTTTGCAGATGACGTGATAATGTACATAGAAAATCCTATGGACTCTACCAGAAAACTGCTGAAACTAATAAATGAATTCGGCCAAACAGTGGGATACAAAGTCAACATTCAGAAATCAAAGGCATTTTTGTATACCAGCAATGAAATATCAGAAACAGAAATCAGGAAAAAATCCCATTTAATATAGCAACAAGAAAAATAGAATACCTAGGAACAAGCCTAACCAAGGAGGTAAAAGACCTGTACTCAGAAAACTACACAACACTGAAGAGAGAAATTAAGAAAGGCACAAACAAATGGAAATATATGCTGTGTTCATGATCAGAAGAATTAACATCACCAAAATGTCCATACTACTCAAAGCCAGTTATAGACTCAATACAATACTTATCATAGTACCAATAACATATTTCACAGTTATAGAACAAACATTTAAAAAATTTATAGGGAGCCATTAATGACTCTGAATAGCTGCAGCAATTTTGAGAAAGAAGAACAAAGTAGGAGGGATCACAATACGTGATTTCAAACTGTATTATAAGGTCACTGTAATCAAAACAGCCTGGTAGTGGCATAAAAACAGACACATGGACCAATGGAACAGAATAGAGAGCCCAGAAATAAACCCAAGTCTCTATGGACAATTAATATTTGACAAAGGGGGCAGCAGCATAAAATGGAGCAAAAATAGCCTCTTCAACAAATGGTGTTGGGAGAGCTGGACAGCTATATACAAAAAATTAAACTCAATCACCAACTTACACCATACAGAGTAATAAATTCAAAGTGGATAAAAAACTTAAATATAGTCATGATACCATAAAAATCCTGGAGGAGAACATAGTCAGGAAAATATCAGATATTCCACACAGCCATATTTTCACTGATATGTCCCCTAGAGCAAGGGACATAAAGGGAAAAATAAACAAATGGGATCTCATCAAAATAAGAAGCTTCTGAGTGCCTAGAGAAAATAGCATTAAAATCAAAAGAGAACCAACTGCATGGGAAAACATATTTGCCAATGATACCTCAGACAAGGGTTTGATCCCCAAAATATATAAAGAACTCACACGACTCCACTCTAAGCGAACATGAAACCCAATTAAAAAATGGGGAAGGGACTTGAACAGACAATTCTCCAAGGAGGACATACAGAGAGCTCAGAAGACACATGAAATATGTTCAGTATTGCTAGCCATCAGAGAGATGCAAATTAAAACCACAATGAGGTACCACTTCACACCAGTCAGAATGGCCATCATAAGCAAAACAATAGACAACAAGTGTTGGAGAGGTTGTGGAGAAAAGGGGACCCTAGTGCACTGTTGGTGGGACTGCAGACTGGTACAACCACTGTGGAAAACAGTATGGAACTTCCTCAGAAAACTAAAAATGGATCTGTCCTTTGACCCGGCAACTCCACTGCTAGGATTATATCTTAAGAAACCTGAAACACCAATCCAAAAGAACCTTTGCACCCCCATGTTCACAGCAGCACAATTTACAATAGCCAAGTGCTGGAAGCAACCTAAGTGCCCATCAGCAAATGAGTGGATCAAAAAACTATGGTACAGTTACACAGTGGAATTCTACACAGCAGAAAGAAAGAAGGAGCAGGATCCTACACTTTGTGACAGCATGGATGGAACTGGAGAGCATTATGCTAAGTGAAATAAGCCGGACGGTGAAAAACAAGTACCATATGATCTCACCTTTAACTGGAATCTAATCAACAAAACAAACAAGAAAGCAAAATATAACCAAAGACATTGAAATTAAGAACAAACTGACAGTAACCAGAGAGGAGAGAGGATGGGATAATGGGGGGGGGGAAGGGTTTATAAGAATAACTATAAAGGACACATGGACAAAAACACGGGGGGACGTGGAAACAGAGGAGGGATGGGGGGAAAAGGCAGAAAACTGTACTTGAACAACAATAAAATTCAAAAGTATTTTTAAAAAGATGCTATTCTTTTTGCAAAGACATCCATTATTTATTTAAGGAGACACAAACCTTTACATTAAGAAAAAAAGTATAACAGCAATAATAGCAGTAATTACAACAAAGGACACGGAGTCTGTGAAAGGAGCTCAATGGTATCAAAGAAATTTGGGTTCAAATCCAGATTCTGATAACATCTTTAGACAATAGGCATTTTATTATAGTCTCATACTGTCATCTGTTAAAAAGGCATAATAATAGTTACTTTATAAGATTGCTCTGATGCTAAGTGAAATTACATGAATCCCTTCATAGAGTGACATGGACACATACATGCAGGCCTTCTTGAGCAGGAGGCTTGATCAGTGCCCCAAAGACCAGGAGGACTTGGGTAGAAAAAGGAGAGAAGGTACATTCTACACTAGAGATAGGGTTTGATGAAAGGTGTGAATTTGGAAAGGTACAAAGCATATGTAGACATTGAAACACAGAATGATTAAGTGAATTATGCAAGGTTTTATCATTAACAGTAAAGGTAGTATCCCAATACCCATCTAGCATTCTGTCTCCTTGATGACCTGGCCAGTGGTTAAGACAATGTCTTATAACCCTCCTTGTCGACTGATACACTGTCAGCCTGTCAGATATTTTTTATAAGATACAGCAAGTATCCTACCTTACCCTCTCGTTTAAGTGTTACATTTATAGCAAGAAAAAGCAATTCCAACAAGGACCAAAGGGAATGAATAACAAGGTCTATTTCTCAAAAATGAGATGACGCTTTGCAAAAGTGAACTGACTTTATGATGCCATCTGGAAAATGCTTTGTATTCCCGATACAGTGCACTGAGCATAACTTAAAGTTGCCTAACCAGCTCTGAAACACTCTTTCTGTTTCCTCACATATGGATATTGCCTGCAGGAATAAACGTCATTTGTCCTTAAACAGGACATCTGGTGTGACTCCTCAGCAGTAAGGTGTGCAATTCTTCTGTGAATTTCAACAGAGTACATCAGCCTACCTTTGGAAACTTCTCAGAACTGAGCCAGTGCCTGGTGACTGACCATGTTCAGAAACTGGTGCTTCTGGACTGTAGTGTAATCAAGGAGATTTTCTTCCTCCTCTCTCCCTACCTCCTTCTCATTTTCTTTCTTTCCTTCCTGTCCTTTTCCCAACAGTTAAAGAGTGTCTGTGATGAGCAATGCACTGTGGTATACTCAGACAAAATTTCAAATGGATCTGAACCCTACGGTGTTATATCATAGTCAGACCTGATCACTTCTCAGGGTTGGCAGATGTTCCTCATAGTTTCTTCCAAAGTAATAACAGTCCTTTCACATAATTTATTGATATTGGATAGTGGGATTATGGGAAGAGAAATTCTTCTCCTTTCTCAAATTTAGTAATGGAATCTAATTTTAATACAAGTAGAAAAGATTTAGAAGCTCATAAATGAAAGAAACTATCATTAATTTGAATAGGAATTAAGCTGAAATTAACTTTGCTTTATAAAAAAAGTTGCCAATAAAATAGTCTAACATATGCATAGAGGAACATTTAATTTGCAGAAGAGAACAAACGACTTTCAAACAATGAAAAACACCAATTTATGGATAAACAACCAGTGTGGTGAATACAAATCATTCTTCTCTCTGCATTGAAGTAGCTTCTCCACAACTATGCCTGAGAATACTTAATTAGCCAAACTTGATTTGCTTTATTTAATTGAAATTAATGTTCCCTATAAAATTACTACTTTATTGATATTGACTCCCCCATTTAATCTCTAAAGTAAAAATTAACAAATCTGCTTTTAAAACAATTCTTTTTTCTTTGAACTTTATTATAATGGTCAACACATTATATGTTTTTATGAGGATTGCTTATTTGATTGGCTAGTTATATGGGCATTTTTGCCTCTTTCTAACTCTGACATTTTTGGGGGGTGGTGGTGGAGAATATATTTAGTTATTCCACAGATAAGACAGAAAGTAAATCTATTTAAGTTCAGCTAACATTCAGCTGCAGTATATTTATTGGGTGCTTAGTATGTGCTAGGCACTGTTCTAGGGTCTTTATACACATAAATCCATTTAATATAACCATTAAGCCTACTGGATAGATATTCTTATAAATCCACATTACAGGTGAGGAAACTAAGTTATAAAAAGGTTAACTGACTAGCCCAAGGTAACAAAGTTGGCCAGTGGAGCAGCTTGAGTTCCAGCAGAGACAACCTGATGCCAAACTTCACTTTCTAGCTCTGGAAGCTAAAGTCAAGGTTAAGGGGGAAGGGGTATAACATGGGAAAGAAGGGGAAGGGTCACATCAAGGAACATGTATAAAGCACTCATGGACAAAGACAACAGTGGGGAGGATTGAATGTGGGAGTGGGGGTGGGTAAGGCAGGGGAGAGTAATAGGGGAAAAATTAGGACAACTGTAATTGAACAACAAAACTTTAAAATAAAGATTAAAGTGGTCAACCTCACATAAAAGACTAGCATGGACCCTCCCATATGTAAGTTTTATTAAATGTTTCCTTTACATTTATGACCACTTCTTAGGCTCCTCTCCCAGACCTCAAGATTTTACAGTGCCTCAGGGTCTCTTCTGTGCCTTCTCTTTTCTATCTACACTCCCCCCAATGTGACCTTCACCATGTCTGTGCTGATGACTCCCACGAAGAAAAGAAAATCACACTCCTTTTGTGTTTTTCCTCTACTCACACAATGCTTCTGACACCAGATATGTGGGTTTTTCACTCATCCAGCAAATCTATGACAGCAGCTGGATGTCCTGTAATTTAACTCAATTCTGACACTATCTACCTGGAGGCAGCATCAGATCTCACAGGTGAAAGGTTCAGTTTCACAAATGGCCTCTATCCCCCAGTTCAGATACCAAACTGCAAATCTTAGGTTGTCACCTATGCCTCTGACTGATAGGCTATAAATTGGGTCTAATTATTGCTAGAGCAGCTCTCAGGAGACACTTTCACACATTTACCAGCTTTTTATATAATAAAGATGATAAAAGATACAGATGGACAGACAGATGAAGAGAGTCATGGAGGGTGGATCTGGAAGAGTCCTGACCACAGGTGCTTCTGTCCTTATGGGATTGGAATGCAGCCCAGAAGCTCCCCCTATCTTGTAATTTTGGGGTTTTTATGAAGACTTCATCATGAGGCATGGTTGATCATTAACTTAGTTTCTGGCCTCCTCTTCTTCCTAGAGGATGGGGACTGGGGCTGGAAATTCCAAGAAGCTAAAAATGGCTGGGTTTTTCTGAATACCAGGTCCCATTTGGAAGCTATCTAGGGGAGCGCACCAAGAGTCACCTAATTAGAAAAAATCAACAACACTCCTGTCACCCAAGAAATTCCCAAAGATTTAGGAGCTCTGTGTCAGAAATCAGGACCAAAGACCAACACATATCTTTTTCCTATTATTGCATAGGTTCCAATTCTCTGTATTCCAGCCCTTCAGTTTCATATACCTCGTTGTCTACTTACTTACATCACATCTAGTAGGCAACTCAAGCTTATGCAGCCGATAATAGCACATTTAATTTTTCTCCTTTCAACTTGCTTTTTCCCTTTTGTCTTCCCCATCATCAAGAAAAAATAGCATCACCATTAGCCCCTTTCCTCAATAAACATCTAAGATTCATTGATCGAACATCAAATCCTTTTGCACGTCCTGCAGATTAACCTCCACTTGTCTTCATTTGCACTCTCACAGCCTAGTCCAACCACCAATCCTCTAGTGTACTCCAATAGCCTCCTAACATGTCTCTCAGCTGCCTCTCAGGCCTTCCAGGTAAATCTCTGTTCACCTAGAAACAATGCTTATTGTAAATGTAACTCAGTTCAACTTACTTCCCTCCTAAAAGTCCTCAAATGTCTTCCCATCATTTTAAATTAAACTTGAACTCTTATCAAAACCCAGCCTCTGCTAAATTTCCCATCCTTATTCCAACCACTTTATCCCTGTGTACTATTGCCAGCCACTCTGATCTGAGTTTCACATCCTCAGGCTTATCTCAGACTTTCCCCTTTCTGGAAATATGTTCTCTTTCTGGAAATACGTTCTCATCCAATGGCTGGTTCTTTTACGTCACTTCAAATGTCCACTTCAAATGTCACCTCACAGAGAGGTTTCCTAGCTACTCAGTTTGAAGTAGTTCTATCACTTCACCTCTAAATTCTCTGCACTGAACCATTTATTACCTGGTACTGGTTTTTACTGTCTGCCCCTTCTTTCCAGACAACAACAACAGCACACACATGTGTGGATATAAGCTCCAGGAGAAGGGGAATCTCATGTATAGTATCCAATAAAGATTATTAATTGGATTAGTGAATGTATTAAATTGTAGTTGTTATTACCAATGGTCCTTTTTCGGGTAAAGGACAACTTGCATCTCCAATACCTCTTACTACATTTCATAACGTGACTGGGTTTGATGCAGTGTCTGCACCAAATAGGCTGAAATATACAAAAGGGAAAAATCCTATATGCAGAAGCTGAGAAGCCATCTAGACCACTACACAGAATTCAGCATCTGGTAAGAATGGCTGAAAAGCACAAGCTGTACTTGGTAAATACTTAGCATCTGTATTCCTACTTGAAGTAATGGTAGTCCTGAACCAGTGGCAAGAGCTTAATGACTGAGAAGTAGCATTAGGTGACACTGGGAAGTATTTGCAGACAGGAATGCATTACAGTTTTTGAACAGGAGCTCGGGCACTTGACTAGGGTTCAGAAGTCACTGTTCAAACCCAGGCAGGAAATAGGAATGACACATGCAAGGACAGAGCCTCAGTTTAGAAGGAATAAATAAGGATTAAATTTGCTGAAACCCAAGCTCAAATTTGAGAAACCCAAGCTCAAAGAACAGAAGAGGGGTTGCACATAAAGTACAAAAGAGGGATGTGGCTCGAGAAGCAAGTGGAAGCCCACCTACAGGGTTGGACAGGGCACGGATAACAGGTAACTTGATGCTGAGTATTAGGCTATATGTAGACTTGAGAGTAAAGGAGGTCACCATGTGAGGCTGTGTTCCACACAGCAGGCAGTCCAGTCAGACAGGAGGGCTCTACTGACTGTCTTTTACTGCATCATAACATGTCAGGCATGAGACCTGAAAACACATCTTTTTGCCTGCTGCTCTTGATCAATATGATAGATCTTCCCTTCAGAGGCCTGTCTGAATCCTATTATTTTGCCTACCATGTGGAGCTAAATTAATGATAATGGCTCATGGGCTTCACAGCATCTATAAACTGTTATTATCACCATCCATACCAGAACTTTATTAGGAACTGATTCAGTTTATGATAATCCTTTTTTTTAAAGAGGCAAATAGGTTAACCTTCTTTTTCCTCTCTACCAATAATCAGGGTAAATGTAGACCCAGTTGGGGTGGTATGTTTCTTCCTAAGCATTGGACTAGTGACAATGATTATTAGGGTTGTATGGATTTAATTACAGCTAGTAAACCTCTTGATATCCTTTCCTTGAGGCTCAGGGAAAAGGGGATTTACTTGAAGATAACTTTATCACATATGAACTGAATTTACCAAATGGGTAAACAAAATATTACAATTTATTATGAATTTGCAAGAACAAATTTAGATTTGACTACTGGTCACACTTGGTGCACAAATTGGGTAGCGTTCTCTAATCAAGGATAATTAAGAAAAAATTCCAGTCCTGTTTTTCTGAACTGCTATAACTTTTAGTTTTGATATTTTCTTATGGGATTGACAGACTTCCTGATTCCTTCTAGTGATTCAGTGCCTAGTCATAATTTCAGTCAGGCTTTTGATGCCCTCTCTGCTAACTCCCACATCTCCTCTTCTTCACAATGGGCTTCAATCAGTATCTGACGCACAATGAAGAGTCAAGAAAAATACTGAAAGAGTAAATGAATGCTCTTTTCTTAGAAGCATTAACTCTCTACTATATATACATGAAAATTCCATGATCACAGCCCTGGCCTAGGGTTGTGTGAATATGCAGAAATGAAGAAGTCCTGAGGCTTCCAGCCAAGATGGCAGCATAGGTAAATGTGGTACTCAAAACCTCCCACAACTACATCAAAATGACAACTGAACTACAGAATAACCATCATTCAAAACCACCTGAAATCTAACTAAACAGAAGTCCAATAACTGAGGATATAAAGTAGAAGCCACACTGAGACTGGTAGGAGGGGCAGAAACATGGAATGAGCTGGTCTCATACCCACATGTGGCAGATAAAAATCAGGAGGGGTATCTTCCCTGCCTATGTCCCCTCTGAGTAGTGAAGGGTTCCAGCCCCACACCAGGCCTCCCAGCCCAGGGCTCCAATGCCAGGAAGAGAAATCTCTGTAACTTTTGGCTCTAAAAACTAGCAGGCATTGTGGCTGAGTGAGACAAGTGAATCTCCTCAAGGACCCAACAATGACTTAGTTGGACTTACTCACTCTGAGCTCCAGCACTGGAGCGGCAGCTTGAAAGGCAATAGGGATGTATGGGAGGAACTGAATTGTCTTACTTCGAAACGAGAGAAGGAAGGTGGTTTTCTCCCAGACAGAGGTGCTGTCAGAGGCAATTGTTCTTTGCTGGGGCCATTTATCTGGGGCCATTGTTCTGGGGTCGTTATTCTTTGCACTTCCCCTACAAAGCCAGCAGGTGGACACTATATCTGAGTCTTCATCAACCTGGCTAACCCTGTCCTGTGCTAGTGATCCACTGAGACCCACACCCAACTTGTGGGCCCAACAGTCATTTCCAGTTGTTTTTCTATACAAAAGGCCTGTCTTGGCTCATGCTGTTGATTTTCCTACAATCTGTAAAAGGTTAAAAAATCTCAAACAAGCAGCATGTGGCCCAAGTGTGCCCCGTACCTCTATCTAAGTGGTCTCAGGTCTGGCACTAGCAGCAGGTTGGCCTCTTCCAGGCACCTCCAGCCCAGCACAAGTAGCAGCCATCTGCAGATCACTCTGTAGCTCATGTTGAGTGGCCCCAGGCAGGGCACAGGCAGTGACTGATCTTGACCTATAGCTCCCAGGAGGCCTCAGAGTGGGCACACCCATTGGTCCGTTTCAGACCATGTTGGAGCAGCATCTCCATAACTGACATGCTAAGGGGTAAACTCAGTGAAAACCAGAGCTCTGCTGAAGTGATTACTGCTCTGTGAGGTTGGACCATGCACAGCACATCTTTCACTGTGGTCACTGGAGGTCCTTGCAGATGATTGGCCAGAGGGTAAGTCTCACCCATTGACATGCCAACAACAATCAAGGCTCAACTAGAAGAGGAAAGCCCACAGAGTCAGGGGTGTACCTGGAGCACCAAGTTTGGTGACTAGGGAGTCTGTACCACTAGGCCCCACAGGACACCTAATACATGAGGCCACTCTAGCAAGTCTGAGAGACAAAGGAGCTTTACCTAATACATAGAAACACAAACAAAGAGGCAGTCAAAACGAGGAGACAAAGAAAAATATCCCAAATGAAAGAACAGTACAAAACTCCAGGAAAAGAACTAAATAAAATGGAGACAAGCAATCTTCCTGATGCAGAGTTCTAAACACTGGTTATAAAGATACTCAGTATAACCAGTATAGATACTGGTTATAAAGGGACTTATAAGAAGAGTAGAAATACTTAGTGAGAACCTTAACAAAGAGATAGGAAAGGTAAAAACAGAACCAGAAAATAAAAAAGAACCAATCAAAAATGAAGAATCCAATAACAGAAAAGAAGAATATATTACAGGGAATCAATAGTGGAATAAATGATGCAGAGGATGGAATCAGTGATTTGAAAGACAAAGAAGCAGGAAACACCCAATAGAACAAGAAGAAAAAAAGAATCCAAAAAGATGAGTATAGTTCTGGGCCAACATTAAGCTTACCAATATTCAGATCATGGAGGGGCGGGGCAGAAGAAAAAAGAGAATGAGGAATTTAAAACCCATTTGGAAATATAATAACTGAAAACTTAAAAAAAATTATTTTATTTTACTGTGAAAACTTCTTTAACCTGGAGATGGAAATAGACATACAAGTCCAAGTCGTGTCCCAAATAAGATAATCTAAAGGGAGCCCACACCAAGACACAGCATAATTAAAATGCCAGAGGCTAAAAACAAAGAGAGAATCTTAAGGGCAGCAAGAGAAAAGCAGTTATTTTTCTACAAGAGAGCTACCACAAGCCTGTTAGCTGATTTCTCAACAGAGACTTTGAAGGCCAGAGGGGACTGGCATGAAATATTCAAAGTGATGAAAAGCAAGAACCTGCAACTGAGATTATTCTACCCAGCAAAGCTGTCATTTAGACTTGAAGGACAAACAGCTTCCCAGACAAGAAAAAGCTGAAAGAATTCATCACCACTAAACCAATACCACAAGATATGTTAAAGGGTCTTCTCTAAGAAGAAGAAAAAAATAACAAAAATATGAAAGATAAATGGTAATAAATACGTATTATCAACGATTACTTTAAATGCAAATAGATTAAATGTTCTAGTTAAAGACATATGGAGGCTGAATGGATAACAAAATAAGACATATGTTGTCTACAAGAGAGACTCATTTCAGACTAAAAGAAAAAGGATGGAAAAGATAATTCATGAAAATGGAAACAAACAAACAAAAAGCTGGGATAGCAATACTTATACCAGACAAAACAGACTTTAAAACAAAGGCTATGATAAGAGACCAAAAAAAAAAAAAAAAAAGAAAAAGAAACCAGCAATTCCACTCTTGGGTATTTATCTGAAGTAACCCAAGACACTAAATCAAAAAGATATATACATCCATATGTTCATTGCAACCTATTTACTATGGCCAAGGTATGGAAGCCATCTAAGTGTCCATCAATAGATAAATGGATAAAGAGGAAGTAATGCATATACACAACGAAATATGACTCAGCCATAAAATAGAATGAAATGTTGCCATCTGTAACAACATAGATAGACCTAGAGAGTATTGTGTCAAATAATGTAAGTCAGAGAAAGAGAAGGACAAATGCCCTACGATTTCACACATATGTGAAATCTAAAAGGCAAAATAAATAAACAAGCAGAACAAAAATGGACTCCATACATATTCTTTCTACCTATATCTCACTGCTTCACTTTTTCAAACATGTGAAAAATTCTATATTTGTACAAACTTTTTAAGAAAAAACTGACTAAAACAGTTTAAGTGTATTTGGATGTGAGGGGAGAAATCTGGAATGCTCCCCATTATGGTCAACAGAAAGACTGAGATTGAAATGGGTGAGATGCCTTTTTGCAGGGAGCGGCAATGAAAATGCCATCAGCAAACTAAGGGATCCAAATCCAGGAAGATGCGAAAGTGGCTTTGACTCTAAACCAGATGTGCAGTCCTCATCTAGTCAATGACCTATTTCAGTGAAGCATCACCTCTCATTCAACAGGTTCTTTAAGCATTCTCCACTTTTAAGAAAGCTCCAATGTATATGATAGTCATAGAGATTAAACAATTCCCAAATACCTATTTTTCTTTGGAGACTATGTTTTGAAATTTGAGTGGTGAGTGATAAGCAGGGAACCTCAGACGTTACATTCTATTTAAGCATTTGTTCAGACAAAGTATGATGATGTAATATAATCTGCTTTCATCACATTTGGTTCACTGTTAATCAAAACCCAAATTCTGCCTTTCTCAATAGGCTTTTCAGTATTGTTTTCATAGTTTGAATCTAAGAGGGTGTATTTAAATGATTATTGACTGATAAACCCTTTAGAAAGTTTTTGCTGTTGAATGTTCACATTATGGATCTGCATGATTAAAAGGTGGGAGGTGGGGGGGGGAGGGCTTGAATGGGAGTAAGGGAGAGAAAACTGTACTTGAACATTCATTTAAATAAAAAAAGGTGTTAATAATAACAAAAAATTCTGAAAAGCTAAGAAAACTAAGAAACTAACAGCTAATTATATAATCATTCTTTTCCTAACTTATTCAATATATTAATTATAAAAATTTGTTATAAGAACTACTGAATAATAATAAACAGAATGCATTATTTTGTCCTCTTCTTTCTGATTTTTCTTCCAACATACCAGATTTGAAATTATTTTTCTTTCTTAAGTCTATGTACTTTTAAAGTTTTTGTTTTTATAATATGTTATTTCAAAGAAAGTAAATCAGCAGTATATTAATCTATAGGATTCTCTGCTCTTGCTGACTAGTCAATAACGACATCAATAGGATCTCATGGATAAGTCCAAATGAAAGTCTTCTACACCAAGAGCCAACAGCCCTTCATCAATCGCAAATGTCAGGATCTAACAAAAAAGGTGGAATTTTTTTTAATACTTGGGCTTGCTTCTTTGGCCAATTTTTTACAGAAATAATTAGAACTTTTCTAGTTACTCTCTAAATCAATTTTTCTATGTTTTTTTAGCAGAAAAGAAGAATCATTTTTAAAAATTATTATTCTATTACAGTTGTCCCAGTCTTCCCCCCTTTGCCCTCCACTACCCAGCTCACCCCCTGCTCCCACAAGCAAACCCCACACCATTGTCTACATCCGTGGGTCATTCATAATGTTCTTTGACTGGTCCCTACACCTTCTTTCCATCACTATCCCCCTCCCCTCTACCTCCTGGCTATTGTCAGTCTGTTCCATGTTTCCGTGTCTCTGGTTCTATTTTGCTCATTAGTTTATTTTGTTCATTAGATTCCCCTCATAAGTGAGATTATGTAGTATTTGTCATTCACCACCTGGTTTATTTCACTTAGCATAATATTCTCCAGTTTCATTCATACTGACGAAAAAGGTAGGAGTTCCTTCTTCCTGCTGTATAGTATTCCATTGTGTAATGTACCACAGTTTTTTGATCCACTCATCTACTGACAGGCACTTAGGCAGTATCAACCCCTTGGCTATTGTAAATAGTGCTGCTATGAACATAGGGATGCGTAAGATCTTTTAAATTGGTGTTTCAGGATTCTTAGGGTACATTTCCAGCAGTGGATTCATTATGTCAAAAAGCAGTTCCATTTTAAATTTTTAAGGAAATTCCATACTGTTTTCACAGTGGCTGCATCTCTCTGCATTCCCACCAAAAGTGCACTAAGGTTCTCTTTTCTCCACATCCTCATCAGCACCTGTTGTTTGATGATTTATTAATGATACCATTCTGAGAGATGTGAGATGATACCTCATTGTGATTTTAATTTGCATCTCTCTGATGGCTGGTGATGTTGAGCATTTTTTCACATGTCTCTGAGCTCTCTAATAGTCCTTTGCCCATTTTTTAATTGGATTGTTTGTCTTTATATATTTTGGAGATCAAACCTTTGTCTGAGGTATCATGGGCAAATATGTTCTCCCATATAGTTGGTTCCCTTTTCATTTTGATCACTTTTTCTTTAGCTGACCTGTGAAGAAGTTTCTAATTTGATGTAGTCTCATTTGCTTATTTTTTCCTTTATTTCTTTTGCCCTAGGAGATATATCAGCAAAAATATTGCTGCCTGGGACATCTAAAATTTTATTGCCTATGTTTTCTGTTAGGAGTTTCATGGTATCATGACTTATATTTAAGTCTTTTATCTATTTTGAGTTTACTCTATTGTATAAGCTGGTGTTCTAGTTTCATTTTTCTTTTCATGTGCCAGTCCAGTCTCCTAACACAAATTTATTAAAAAGGCTATTTTTACCCCATTTTATACTAGTACTCCCTTTGTCAAATATTAATTGGCCATAGAGACATGGGTTTATTTCTGGGCTCTCTGCTCTGTTTCATTGATCTATGTGTCTGTTCTTATGCCAGTACCAGGCTGTTTTGATTACCGTGGCCTTGTACTATAGTTTTGTATCAGGTTTTGTGATCCCTCCCACTTTATTCTTCTTTCTCAAGATTGCTGAGGCTATTTGGGGTCTTCTTTTGTTCCACATAAATTTTTAGAGTATTTATTCTAGATCAGTGAAATATGCCATCAGTATTTTAATAGGAATTGCATTGAAAATATAGATTGCTTTGGGTAGTATGAACATTTTAATTAGGTTAATTCTTCCAATCCATGAACATGGTATATGCTTTCATTTATTTGTGACTTTCTCAATTTCTTTCTGCAGTGTCTTATAGTTTTCCAACTATAGGTCTTTTACCTCCTTGGTTACATTTATTCCTAGGTTCTTTATTTTTCTTGTTGCTATAGTAAATGGAATTTTTTTCTGAGTTTCTCTTTCTCATAGTTTACTGTTCATGTACAAAAATGTCATCAATTTCTGAATACTGACTTTGTATCCTGCTATTTAGCCAAATTCACTTATTAGGTCAAGTAGTTTTTTGGTGGAGAGGATAAGGTTTTCTATATACACTATGATGTCATCTGCAAAAAAATGGAAGTTTACTTCTTCCTTTCCAATTTGGATGCCTTTTATTTCTTTTTCTTATCTGATCATTGTGCTACAACTTCTAGTACTATATTGAATAAGAGTAGTGAAAACAGATACCCTGGTCTTGTTCATGATCTTAAAGGGAAAGCTTTTAGTTTTTGTCCATTGATTATGATGTTGGTAGTAGGTTTCTTACATATGGCCTTTATTATGTTGAGGTGAGCTCCTTCTAAGACCACTCTGCTGAATGTTTTTTTAAAAATCATAAATAAGTGCTGAATTTTATCAAATGCTTTTTCAGCATCTATTGATATGATCATGTGCTTCTTGTCCTTCATTTTATTTATGTGGTGTATTATGTTTATTGATTTACAAGTATTATACAATCCTTGCATCCCTGGGATAAATTCCACTTGATAATGGTGTATGATCTTGTTAATATATGGCTGGATATGGATTGCCAATATTTTATTGAAGATTCAAGCATCTATGTTCATCAGAGTTATTGGTCTGTAATTTTCTTTCATTGTTGTGTGTTTTCCTGGCTTTAGAATTAGCATAATACTGGACTTGTAAAAAGAGTTTGGGAGTCTTTACTCTTCTTGAATATTTTGGAATGGTTTGAGAAGGATAGGAATTAGTTCTTTAAATGTTTGGTAAGGTTTATCAGTGAAGTCATCTGGCCCAGGACTTTTGTGTGCCAGGAGTTTTTTGGTTACTGCTTTGATTTTGCTAGTTGTTACTGGTCTATTCAGGCTTTCTACTTATTCTTGATTTGGTTTTGGACAATTGTACATTTCTAGAAATTTATGCATTTTGTGTAGGTTGTCCAATTTCTTCATATATATTTATCCATAGTAATTTCGTACAATCCTTGTTTTTCTCTGGTATTGGTTATAATTTCTCCTCTTTCATTTCTGATTTTATTTATTTGGGTCTTCTCCCCCTTTTTTTGTTGATCAGACTGGTTATCCTTTTGTTTATCTTAAAAAAAACAGTTCTGGATAGATTGATCCTTTAGTTTTTTTTTGTTTTTTTTTTTTTAGGTGTATGACATTTAATTCTGCTCTGATCTTGATTATTTTCTTCCCTCTAATCATTCTGTGCTTTCTTTGTTGTTGTTCCTATAGTTCTTATAGGTGTAGAATTAGATTGTTTAATTGAGATTTTCCTGTCGTTTTTAGGTAGGCCTCTATTGCCATGAACTTCCCTCTCAGGACTACTTTTGCTATGTCCTATAGGTTTTGGATATTTCTCTGTTCATTTTTGTTTTCAGGTACTTACTGATTTCTTCCTTGGTCTTATGGTTAACCCACTCTTTATTTACTAACACGTATTCAGTTTACATGTATTTCAATGTTTCTGAGTATTTTTTCTCAAGGCTGGTTTCTACTTTCAAGCCATTGTGATCTGAGAAGATGCTTGATACAATTTTAATTATCTTGAATTTGTTGAGGCTTTTTTTGTATCCTATCATGTGGTCTTTGAAATGATCCATATGTGTTTGAAAGAATGTATATTTTGCTTATTTGGGGTGAAATACTCCATAAATATCAATTAAGTCCATGTGATCTAAGGTGTCATTCAATTCCACAATATTCTTGTTGACTTTTGTATGGAAAATCTATCCACTGTTGACAGTGTGATGTTAAAATCCTTTATGGTGAATGTATTGCTGTTGATCTCCTTCTTAAAGTCCTCCAAGATTTTCTTTATATATTTAGGTGCTCCTATGTTGGTGCTCATATCTTTATAAGGGTTATATCCTCTAGTTGTACAACTACCTTATGTATTATGTACTGCCTTTTTCTCCTGTTATGGCCTTTGTTTTGAAGTCCATTTTGTCTGATATCAGTATTGCTACCCCAGCTTTTTCTTCATCTCCATTTGTTTGAAATATTTTTTTCCATCACTTCACTTTCAGTCTGTGTAGATCTTTTGTTCTGAGGTGAGTCTCTTGTGGGCAGCATAAATGCAGGTCATGTTTTTTTTCCATTCAGCTGTCCTATGTGTTTTGATTGGAACATTTAATGTATTTACATTAAGGTTATTATTGATAAGTACTTATTCACTTCCATTTTATCCCTTTGTGCCTGTGTTCCTCTCTTTCTCTTTCTTCTTCTTAAAGCAGTCCCTTTAGCATCTCTTGCAATGATGGTTTGGTGCAGATGTACTGTTTTAGGGGTTTTTTGTTTGTTTGTTTTTGTCTGGGAAGCTCTTTATTTCACTTCCCATTTTGGATGAGAGTCTTGCTAGGTAGAGTAGTCTTGGTTGCAGTCTGTTGCTTTTCATTACTTAGAATATTTTGTGCTATTCCCTTCTGGCTTATAGAGTTTTTGTTGAGGTGTCAACTAATAGACTTATTGGAGCTCCCTTTTATGTTACTAGCTGTTTCTCCTGTGCTGCCTTTAAGATTCTCTAATTGTTTTAAATTCTACCATTTTAATTATGATGTGTCTTAGAGTGGGTCTCTTTGTGTTTATCTTGACTGGGGCCCTCTGTGCTTCCTGAACTTGAGTCATTTTTACCTCACCAAGTTAGGGAGGTTTTCTGTCATTATTCTTTCAAAAAAGTTTTCTATCCCCTGCTCCATTTCTTCTCCATTTGGTATCCCTATGATGTGAATATTGTTATGTTCCACGTTGTCCTGCCACTCCCTTAAATTATCTTCATTCTTTATTAGTCTTTTCCATTTTGTTACTCTGACTGCATTTTTTTTTTTACCTTGTCTTCCAACTTGTGATTCAATCCTCTGCTTCATCTGGCCTGCTTTTAATTTCTTCTTCTAGTGTATTCTTCATTTCAGATATTGTATTCTTCATTTATTCTTGCTTCTTACTCATGGTTTCTACATCCCTTTTCATGCTGATGAAGTCTCACTAAGTTCCTTGTAGTTCTCACTGTGTTCCTTGGACATCCTTATAACCATTACTTTGAATTCTATGTCTGATAAATTGCTTACCTCAATCTCATTTAGCATTCTTTCTGGAGATGCCTACTTTCCTTTTGATTGTGGGTTGTTTCTTTTCTCCCCAATGTAGGTGACTCTTCCTTTTTGTTTGTTTCTGAATATTAGATTGATCTTCTTTGACTCTCTGTCTTCCTGGGGTGGCCTTCTGTGGTAGGAGACCTGAGGGACTCAGTGGTAACATCTCCTTGAAAACCTTAGTTGGATGCTCTAGGAATGCCCTTTATGAAATTTATGTGGGCTATCTTCTTGTAATTGGGTTTGGTTGTTATTGACTTGTTCATTGGTGGGTTCTCCCTCTATCTGGGTGTCTGAGAGTCACAACCCCCACCATGTCTATATGGTATTGTACAGAACCTGCTGGAACAAAACAATTTAGCAAACAAAACCCACACCATCAAATATACCCCACAGCCACTACCACAATATCAACAACAAATAAGCTAAGATTAATAAAGGTGGAAAAAGAATATTATATAATGAGAAAAAAGAATCGAGGTGACTGATGGAAAGAGAAATGATGTTGTGAGAGTAGAGGGAAGAGAAAGAATAAAAGTAGAGAGTGGAAATATGGGAAAGAAAAGTAGAAAATAAAATTTATGACATAAATAAAATAGGGTGGAAACAGGGCAAAATGGAGCAAGAAAAGGGAAGAGTACAATTTGAGCTTTAAAAAAATAGTGAAAAAATAGAAACCAAATTGAAAAAACAAACATCACTATGATATCCATGACAAATGAGCAAAGATGAATAAAGGTGGGGAGAGAATAAGAATATTATAAGAAAGAAAAGAAAAAAAGATTGTGAGATTTAAAAATGAAATACTATTTTGAGAGGATAGAGGGAGGAGAAATAATAAATGTGAAGGTTAGAAACCAGGCTAAGAGAGGGAGAAAAATAAAATTAAAATGGAAATAAGACAGAGAAGAAGGAAGGCAAAATGGGGTAGGATAGGTGTACAGTAAAATATGAGATTTAAATGAAAAATAGTGAATAACCAGGAATAAATGTAAAGAAATGCAACAACAACCCCAATATCAATGACAACTGAGCAAATATTAATAAAGATGGAACAATACTTAGAATAGCATAAGAAAGGGCAAAAGAATGTTAGATGACTAATGGAAAGAAAGATGGTTTTGAGAGAACAGAGAGGGAAGAAATAATAAGAGTGAGGAACAGAAACAAAACAGAAAGAGAAAAATAAAATTTAAAACAAAAATAAAAAAGAGAAGGGTGGAGGCAAAATGGAGCCAGAGAAGGGCAGAGTAAAATATGAGATTCGAAATAAAGCTAAAATAAAAATTAAAAAATAATAAAATAAAATAAATTATACAAAAATAAAATAAAAATTAGTGAAATAATAGAAACAAAATTAAGACCAAGAAACAATGTTAGAAAGCTATGCAGGAGAAAAAATAACACAAAGAGTGAAAAAGAACAAGGTGGAATTTGTCTCAGCAAAGCCAAGTGTATGTTGGCCACTGTCTTCTCCTGGATCTGTCCCTGGTAATGTCAGCTGGTGTCCCAGTCTAGCTTTAGGCAGCCTGTTCATGGCTATAAGCAAACCACAGTCCGTGGCTATCTCCTCCAGGCTTGGCTGGTCCTTGCTGTTCTGCCCTGCTGGCTTTTTATCAGCACAAGGCCCAGGGATTTTTTTATCTCATGTCTGAGAGCACTGCATGTACCACCGCCACCTGCCCCTAGAAGGGCCTTCTGGTAAGATCAGGGGGTTGTAATTTCTGGTTCTGTCCTGGGAGGAGCTGTTCAGTCTTCAGGGATGATAGTGGATGTGTTCCCCAGCCCCTGCACCCTATGTCTTGGTCTGCCCCAGATTATTTCCAATAATGTGTAAGATCCTGATGAATTAGCTGTCTGTTTCATGTGAGGGACCAATGTGAGTAAAAAGGGTCAGCTCTTTCCTGCTTGGCACTAAAGGTTGGCACTTGATAGCCAAGGTTGGGCTGGACCCTGAATACCTCTTGTTGCGCCAATTTCTAATCTCTCTGCTCTGCTGTTTTCAGTGGAATAGGGCCTAAGGAAGAGCCAGCATAGCGTGTAATGAAAGTTCATAAAGGGCCCCTTTTGAGATACTCTTTCTTTCCCATGCGGATATATGCCCAGCAGGAGTTTCTTGGTCCTGGCCTTACTGTTCTGTGGAGTTTTCAATCCTGCATGTGGGGGTTGGGTAAGCCTTCCCCTTTTCAGTGGTTTGTACTTGGCAGAATGAGTGGGCCTTCCTGGCTACAAAATATCTCAGGTGCTCAGTTCTTGTCCATCCAGTTCCCAGCTCACTACTCTCGCAGGAGGCTCAGATCCAAACCCTCTGTTCTACATGCAGCCTTCCACTCACCAGCCATGCTTGGCAGGACCCGGATATACTTTTTCCATGCAGCCTTCTACTTTTCCTGGCCAGTTGGAGTCAGTGAGCATGAACTGAGCTTTGAATCTGGCCTCTTTGCTGTCACATGCACATGGGGTCCCTGCCCAGCCATGCTTCAGCTTCCTTCTTTAAGAAGTCCCTATGTGACACCAAACAGCACCAAAATCACTGCCCTGGCTCTCTGCACACTCCGCCTCCCCAAGATGCAAAAGTTCCACTCAGTCTGGCAGACTGCCAGTGCCTGGGACAGTTTTAGGAGATAGAATGTCTTTCTTGATCTCTCCTGGTTGGCACTGCAGCTATGGATGTGCTACTTGCTCTGTGTGTGCAGCCTGAGTCTCCCAGACTCCATATATCCTCTCAATTCTCTTCCAGTTAGGGTTGAGGGATTCTCTGTGAGGGACTAGGTGCTGTGCTCCAGAAGGGGTAGCAGTTCCTAAGCTGCATTTTCTGTGTGTTCTCTTTTCTGCTGAAGGTGCCTTGCACAGGTGCTTATAAAATCTCTTACCAATGGCACAAAGTATCCTCTGTACTCCTTGGCTTCAAACATTTATATCAGCTAAGATTCTGTTGATTGTTCAAGTCACTTATCAGAAAGTCAGCTGAAAAATCCGTGCTAGGGGCACAAGCAAGTGTGCACAGGTTCCACCTACTCGGCTGCCGTCTTCTACCATCCAGAATAATTTTATGTTGGAATCTCTGAGCACTCACAGGAAGTGTGATGGCGAAATGGAAGTGACAGCAGCCTGTTCCAGTGAGAGAGGCAAGGATGCTGACAGTTAAATATGATGGGGAAAGGTAATCAAAGTTGTTTACCAAACAAAGAAGTCTCAAAGAATCTGACCACTGAGAAATCAAACCTAAACACAGACATTTGATTAAGCTTACATTGAAGTGTTTGTATTTCTATTTGAAGTCCCTTTTTTAGAGTCAAAGAAACAACAGATTTTATTTTTATTAAAGGTGACTGGGACTTGGGGCAAATCATGTTCAGAATGAAACAGTCCTGCTCCTCCCTGTCTGTGTAAGAGGATAACACTCATGTGCCATGAAAGGTCTCAATGCTCATTAAGCTCTGAAGTTTCCTCAATTAAGCCTTAAATTATCCAGCATTTACTTTCAACTAAGGATTACTTTTTTTTCTCATTTTGAAGAAATCATTTTCTCACAGATGAAAAATAAATTGCATATAACATTAATAAATATTTCTCCTTTCCCAAACTCTTTCTTGCTTAAGGAACTGTATGGTTTTTCAAGTATGATGTGTACTAATTAATTCTAACACCAAGGGGTAGAAATAAGGAAAATGTATGCATACACACAGGTTATACACATTAAGTACACATATACAAACCTTGGGTATAAACACAAATAAGGCAAGAATATTTTGCTGTGCATGTATAAATCACTTATTGGATAATCAAAACTTGCTCAGTTTCAGTCAGACAGCAACTTTACTATTTTTCACAGATTTAACTTTAAAACCCCTGTTCCACTCTTCCTCTAGATGAAATTTGACTTCCCACAGTACTTTCCGCCATATTTAAATATTAATAAACTATGTTGAAATCCAGATCATTCTAATATCGCTCTATAAATTCCTATCAATTTAAAGCTCTTTCTCACCCCCAGCTTGCACCTGACTCAATAACGAAGGAAGGTGTGGTCACCTCTCTATCCGCAGACACACTCTTCCGCTCCCCCTGTGTCTACCCGCCAGCTGCCTCTAAGTCCACAGGGCTGCACAGAGGGATGGGGCCGAGATCACGTCTGACTGGAACAGCGGCGGATCTGACTCTGGAGCCCTCTGCTTGTAACAAAGGTCATAATACTGGCTCTTTCTCTCTTGAATGAGTTTGGAGGTTTTGTAGAACTATAGCCATTGAGGATTTTGTACCTAAAATTCACTGAGGATGATACCTCAATGCCTCTTCAGCTTGTTTCTTATAACTTCCCCTTCAGCCTAGCTTCAGCCAGGCTACCTCACATAGAATTCCTTTGTTGGGAATATCTAATCTCCGTTGGGTAATGTGTCCTTTGGGACAAACCATTTCTAGTTTTCCTTTTGCTGTTGGGAATGTAGTTCCCATGCTCTGTATCCTGCCCTGCCCTCTCTGCTAACTCTAGGTGGACCTCTTATTTATCACATTTCTGAGCAGGAGCTCCAAATCCTTACGTTCATGAACTCCAGGGAACTCGTGTGAGCTTTTGCGTAATTCTTTGAAGTCCCATTTTCTTGACTCGTAAGGAAAGGAAAGCACCTCTTTTTCTGAAGGAGAGGTGGAGAAATAGGACAATGCTCCAATGCCATGCTTGCTCTATGACAATCTTTCATAACTGCGTTAATGTCTGAATTTCTTTCTTTTTTTTTTTTAAGATTTCATTTACTTATTTTTAGAGAGGGGAAGGTGGGGAGAAGGAGAGGGAGAGGAAGATCAATGTGTGGTTGCATCTTGCGTACCCTCTACTGGGGACCTGGTCTGCAACTCAGACATGTGCCTTAGACTGGGAATCTAACAGGTGAGCCTTTGGTTCTCAGGTGGGCACTCAATCCACTGAGACACACCAGCCAGAGCTAATGCCTAACTTGGTATTCTATATCTAGGAGGTGACCCCTGATTTGGAAGTCCTCCATATGGTAGGAAGAGACAAGGAGCTGGCCTCCAATTCTTTTTCACCCTTTACTGTGGGATTGGGAAGATACTTGTGAGAAAGAAAAGTTACCTAATTGACAGACTTCCTGAAAAACAGTATTTGCTTGTGGGAGACTCTTTCCCAGTGGAAGACTTTAAGCAGGACATATGATTTCTCTAGAATTACTTAATGGAAAACAAACCTGGAATTCATGCATTTATCAGGCATAATTTCCTTGGAAGTGTCATTTAAGCTAAATATCTATCTGAATATAAAATAGATATTTCATGATTGAAACAACACCTTTCTATGTAAGCAATATTGCTGCACACACAGTTAAAAAACCTCATAAGGTGATCTGGGCCAAAGTGCATCTTCATGCAGTAAGAAGGGGCCTTTAGGTGGCATTGGCAGTCCTGGACCTCTCTCTGCTTTGGCTCTGCCTTGTGATTACTTGTATCCTTGAAATTACTAAAGCTTGAATTTGTGTAAGATTTCCAATTCATAAGAGTCTGAACTGATAATTGAATCTTCTGCGTTATTTCAGAAGTCTAACCCCTTGCTTTAAAAGATAAGTTTAATTTAAATCCATTTTTTTCAGGTTTGATGCCTAAAAACATTTTTTCTCTACCAAATATGCTTACTTGTAAGTAGTAAAAAGATTTAAAAATCTTAATTTTCTTTGGCTTTCTTTGAGGGCTCAAATCTGACAGGCACTTTCTGGACATACTAATTAGAGCATACAATATAGCATCTTGAAGGTGGTCACTCTAACTGTTCCCCATTAGATGATGAATTCCTTAAGGTAAGGACCATGTATAATTCATCTTGGGATCACCGATGCCTAGCACAAAATAAGATGTTCAAATAAATGAGTAGTGGTGATTTAGAAGGAGGTTTAGTGCTTGTTCTTTGCTGGAGTATATGAATGAGAAATGGTCCTGACACATTATTTAATCTTGTCTCAGGGTCTTTATTTTTGACTTCAGAGAAAGTTGTGGCACAAACCTGGGGGAAGAAAGGGCACCAGAGAGTAGCTGGTATATATCCCTTCATCAAACTCCATGTATAAGTTTCAGCCTGATAGAGAAAAGGAGGCTGTTTTTAGGAGGCTACGGTGAGACACAGGACTTAAGTCATTTTGCTTTGGTTACAAATCATGCCCCAGAGAAAGGGAGGAAGGCATTTTTCTATTTATTCTTGGAGCACTCTTGCTCAGACAGCATGATGACTAAAGGGATTATACAGCATCACCCGGTCATTTTGGGTGTCTGGTTACTTTGGAAGCACATGGAAACCCAGCCTTGGCAAAAATAAGCATTCTCCTGTAGAAAGCAGTGGTCATAGGGAAGGTGCTGTTCTTAAGTGGCATGGGAGAAAGGAGATGTCAACAGAAAGGATTTATGGGAAGAAACAGGAGGATCGCTTATGACTATGTGGAAGAAATGACTGACGACTCAAAATACAAAGATGCAGGGTCTTGGATTTGGTAACAAGTTTGTTTTAAGAACTAGAGCACCGGTCATCTCTGATAATGCTTAAATGAGCTGCAGGCTGAGCAGACGAGAAAGGGAGACAGCCAACCTGCATGGCTGTTAGGGACAGAGACTTTTGGGAGGACTTTCAAGCTATATAGACATATTTTGATTGATCCTTTTTTATTTTGTCATTTTAATGTAGTATAAAAAATTTTTAAAGTATTTCTATGTTTGTGACTTTTTTACATATACATATATATTTGTTTATTGCATTAAACCCTTCACAGTACTTCCCTCCTATATTTGTATAATCCAGAATAAAAAAAATTCAAAAAAGTATTTCACTGTGTTCAGTTTTAAAAATATAAAAATGAACACTGGGAATTACAGGAATTTGCTAATATACTGAACTGAAAAGTACATACAGACTAGAGGAAGTTTGGATGGGGCAAAAGTGAGTGGAAGGTCCTGCATTAAGCAGGTTGGAGAAATGAAAGAGTACAATGTACATATTTATGCACGGGTGATTTTAGACAGAGCTACTGGGCTCTGGGGAAATATTGATGATAAATAATGAACAAATAAATGGAAAGATCCAATTGCTTATTTTTCTAAGTCCAATAGAATATTTTCAGAACAGTCATTAAGGCAGCTGTTATGCAAGAAAAAGTCACAAATGGGTGTGGGCTGGTAAACAGAGTTGAAGAAGTCTTGAACCTTAGTGAGCACTCTACAGTAGAGTTAGGTTGCAGACAACAGTTTTTGCAAAAAAAAAAAACAAAAACAGACTTATTATGATGTATTGAGTGACTTAAAGAACTGCTGGGAAGGCACAGCACGGGTGTCCAGCCTGTGGCCCATAGGCTGCGTGCAGCCGAGGATGGCTATGGATGTGGCTCAACATAAAACTGTAAATTTACTGAAAACCTTTGTTTTGCTCATCAGGTTTTGTTAGTGTTTGTGTATTTAATGTGTGTCCCAAGACAACTCTTCTTCTTCCAGTGTGGCCCAGAGAGGCCGAAAGTTTGGACACTCCTGGTAGAAGCAGGCTGTAGCTGGAGTTTCCAGGGACCTCTACAGTGATGGGAGAGCTTCCACCTGAGCTGTAGCTAGCCATCAAATGAGGAAGCTGCCAATCAGTTTCACATGCCTCTCATAATGTACACCAGCAAAATGATGCCTCATGGCTCTCTCCTCATTTAACTCAGTTTCCAATCCAAATCTCGTATAAATGCACCAGGTTGTTAGAACCTAAATCACATGTGTAACTCCAGCTACGAGGAAACTGGGAAATGGAACCTTTAGCTTTCCAGCTTCTAAATTTCATGGAGACACAAAAAGGCAAGGTGGGAATGAATGCCAAACAAGCCATTGAACAGACCATGCCGTGCAATGGTTGGGGTTTAGAGAACCTACGTCATCCCCTACCCTCCATTGTTTATTTATTCATATTATAATATTTATTAAATATCTGCTGTATTTTAGACACCATTCCTTGGTTCCAAAAATGAACAAGAATAAAAGGAGAAAAAAGACTTTGTCCTTTTTCTGTTTTCTTTTATTCTTTCTTTGTTCCCTTCTGGAAGCAGAATTGGGGATGGTATGACTTGGTGCCCAGTGGGATTTCTGGAAGAGGTGGCCATTCCCTGGAAAAAGACAGGCTGGGGAAATAAGAGGCTGGGAGCTGGCTGCTCAGAACTGGCTGGGTTCTCAGCATAAAGGGTGGGGGAGAGCAGGGACTACAAGGTTGCTGTATTTTCCAACTCTGTGTACTAGGATAAAGAGGAAAAAGGGATTTGGACACAACCCTGCTCAGAACAGTATTTATTTGGTATAATGTCCCTTTTATTGTATCTCAGAAGCTAAGCTTGGCAATGGTGGCTAAAAGGAAGAAACTGGAACACTCATTGAAAAGAAATGCAATGCAAAACCTCAGATAGCAGGGTGCATACCTGAAGGGAGTGAACAGCAATGGTTCAGAAAGCCATCTGCCCCAGGCTGTGTCACTTAGAACAACTGTGAAAGGCAATGAAAAAAATCATGGGGTGCAGATATTTCACCAATATATTCAAATATATACAGTGTCTCAAAACATAAGAAAGCCAGCTATTTCACAAGAAAATCCTTCTGATAAATGTTTTATTATTCCAGTTTTTGGCTTTGACTGGAAATATTATCAAGAAATTAGGATACAATACTATGAAGAAATTATTCATAAAATATGGGGAAATTAATAAAAGCTATTCAAAGTTTGGGTATAATAAGTTATATTTTAAAAAGACCAGTTTATCCATTATCATCTAACTTAAATTTCCTTTTTGGGGGATCGATATTCTTAAAGAACTTTGTTAGATGAAATTGTCCAAAAGGTCACCCAAAGTGCTCAAGATACATTCACATCTCTCTTATAATATAAATGAAGGAGATAAAAAAGTTGTTCCCATTGTATAGATTGGAAAACTATGGAGAGGTAGACACACAGTGGTGAGTACAGTGTCACTCGATAATAATTGCTACCTATTTCTTTTTTTAACTTTTTTTATTGTTGTTCAAGTACAGTTGTCTCCATTTCACACCCACAATTCCCCCCAACCCCGCCCATCCCCACCTCCTACCCTCAATCCTACCCTCTTTTGGCTTTGTCCATGTGTCTGTTATACATGTTCCTTGACAACCAGTCCTCCCATCCCCTCATCACCCCCTCTCTCCTCCCCTCTGGTTACTGCTAGCTATTTCTGAGGAGCTGTCATAGGGTAGATGTTGAAAGGTCTTTACTTCACGATAGCTAATTCTCACAACATTGCCACGGTAGAAATTTTTGTCCTCTTTTACAAATTGGAAAACTGAGACTGAGAGAGGTTAAAACAAGTACTAGCAGTTGCAAAACCAACAAGTACTAGAAGCAGCCATTAAACTAGGCACATGTGGTTTTAAAGCCCATGGTTTATTTCAGTACACTACATAGCTATCACCAAGACATGGTACTATTCTCACCACTCCGCTATCACTGGAACTGCTGATAGAATCAGCCTTGATGCTTAGGTCAAAAGTTTACCGACTTGGCCACAATAAGTACATACATAAACACTTCTTTTAGCACTGGCATACACTGCCTACGTCTTATGTCCTTCCCTCCTTGGAGTTTCTTCCCTTTCCACATTCTTTGTCCTATTCTCCTCAATCATAAAGTCAGCTGCAAGACTATTCTTTGCCTTAGAAAAACATACAGTAGCCATTTGGATAATGGATGTGACTGTTCTCCCAGAATACTAAAATGCCCCATTGATCATTGATGTTCATACAGTGTTTTGATGAATACAGCTTCCACTGACCAAGAGCTAGTACGGGCCATGACTCCACCATACTACTTAGGGGGCCTTTCTAGTCGGACAGGTTTAGACCAACAAATCTAAACTTGTATGGTACTCTTTGAAAACTGATACTCAATTGCTATCAATGGTCAAGGGCAGGTTTGAGAAAGAACAGTTCTTGGCAGTATGGAAGAATCATATAGGAATGAGCCTACATTATGGAGGGCCCATGATCCTTTGGTGGATTTTTCCAGATAATCTCCTTTTGAGGGACTATGCTATGGGAGCAACAGCTGAAGGATCTTAGTGAGGACATCAGCAGCATAAAAAATATCTAGTCAGAAATAAAGGATACACTAATTGAAATAAAGAACAATTTACAGGGAATCAACAGTTAGAGTGGATGAAGCCAAGAATCAAATCGATGGTTTAGAACATAAGGAAGCAAAAGGCAAGAAGAAAAAAATATCCCTCCCCCCCAAATGGGGATAGTGTAAGCAGCCTCTGGGTCAATTTCAAGCATTTCAACATTCACATTATAGGGGTGCCAGAAGGAGAAGAGAAAGAGCAAGAAATTGGAAATCTATCTGAAAAAATAATGAAAGAAAACTTTCCTAATTTGGTGAAGTAAATAGACACACAAGTCCATACAGGAGGCACAAAGAATTCTAACAAGATGGACACAAACAGGCTCACACCAAGACACATCACAATTAAAATGCTAAAGGTTAAAGACAAAATCTTTTTTAAACATTAACTTATTTATTTATTTTAGACATAGAGGAAAGGAGGGAGAAAGAAAGGGAGAGAAACATTAATGTTTGGTTGCCATTCGCACGCCCCCTACTGGGGACCTAGCCTGGCTGGCAACCCAGGCATGTGCCTTGACTGAGAATCAAATCAGTGACCCTTTGGTTCCCAGGCTGGCACTCAATCCACTGAGTCACACCAGCCAGGGTGTAAAGGGAGAATCTTTTTTTCTGCCTAGCAAGAAAAAAGCAGATTGTTCCCTACAGAAGACTTCCCATAACACTGTCCTCTGATTTCCCAAAAGAAACTTTTCAGGCTAGAAGGGATTGGCTAGAAATATCCAGTCATGAAAAGCTGGGACCTACAGCCAAGATTGCTACCCAGCAAATCTATCATTTAGAATCAAAGGGCAGATAAAAAGTTTCCCAGACAAGAGAAAACTAAAGGAGTTCATCATCACCAAATCATTATCATATGAAATGTTAAAGAGACTTATTTAAGAAAAGATCAAAACTATGAACAATAAAATGGCAGTAAGTATGTATCTATTAACAGTTGTATCTAAAAAGCAAACTAAGCACATAAGAACAGTGACAGAATCACAGATATGGAGAGCATTTTGATGGCTGCCAGATGGGAGGGGGGGTAGGGAGAATGGATGAAGAGGTGAGGGGATTAAGAAGTACAAATAACTGGTTACAGAATAGCCATTGGGATGTAAAATACGGTATAGGAAATGGAGCAGCCAAAGAACTTATACACATGAACAGTGGACATGAACAATAGTGAGGGGATTGCCTGAGGGAGTAGGGTGTGCTGGGCTGAGTGGCACAAGGGGAAAAAATTGGGACAATCATAACAGCATAATTAATGAAATGTAAATAAAAAAGCCTTCATTGGAGAGGAAAAGAGGTCAGGCAATCTTAGTTCCTTGGGAACGTGAACAGGGAACGTGAATTTGGCATTTCCCGTGCCTTTGGGACGCTGAGAGGCTTCAGTATACACTCATTTACTGGGAACCACTAAGGACCTAATGGTTCCTTAGTGGCTTAGACAATCACAAAGATTTGAGAGGTAACCAGGAGCTCCAGCTGAGCTAATTGAAGAGATTCATCTCCTAAATGAGTCCAGCCTATTAAGACTAACAGAGGTAGTGGCTATTTTATCTATTGCACACAAACCAACACTGGGTCAAAAAGAAAAGATCTCAAATAAAGAACCTAACTTTATACCTCAAAGAACTAGGAAAAGAATAAATTCGGCCCCAAATTAGTAGAAGAATAAAAATAACACAGATTAGAAAGGAAATAAATAAAATAGAAACTAGGAAGACATTAGAAAACACTGATAAAACTGAGAGCTATTTTTTTAAAAGAAATTGACAAAACTTTAGCTGAAGTAACTAAGAAGAAAGAAAGAAGACTCAAAATCAGAAATGAAAGAGAAGACACCATAACTGCAGCACAGAAATAGTAAGAATCATGAGAAAATACTATGAACGATTATATGCCGTCAAATTAGGTAACTTAGAAGAAACTGATACATTCTTAGAAACATAATCCCACCAAGACTGAATGATGAAGAAATAGAACATCTGAACATTCCAATTATTATGAGGACATTGAACCAATAATCAAAAACGTCCCAACAACAAAAAAAGCCCAGGACCAGATGGCTTCAGTGGTGAATTCTACCAGTGAATTAATGAAGAATTAATACCTATCCTCAAACTTTTTGAAAAAATGGAGGAGAAGGCAAAACTTCCAAATTCATTTCATGATGCCAGCATTATCTCGATGCCAAAGCCAGACGGGGACACAAGAAAAGAAATTTACGGGCTTGACAGTCATAGCTGTCAGGTCCCAAAAGACAACCAACAGAAAGCTCAAAACAAGCAAACTGAAGCATCTACTGTTTAGGCGCATGTAGACATGTGGTTAGACCTCTTCCAACAATAGGGATTGCTCTACACAGAGAATGACTGTGACCCAGGGGAGGGAACAGAAACTTCTGTACACAAGAGATATTGAGGTAACCGTTAAGTTTCTTTTATTTTGTTGGTTGGTGAGTACATAAGTGTTTGTTTCAATGTTACTCTCTAAACTGTCTGTGTTTATATATACTCTTTTTTAATAAAATATATTTCAAAATAAATGAAGAAAGGAATTCTCATAACAACAATTAAGAAGACTAAATGTGGCTGATTTTTACAATAATGAACAAATTTGCAGTACAAAGAACTATACTACGAATTAGGGAAATTTCTGTCTACATTTACACTGATTCACTTTGTACCATTAAGATGTCCTGACTTACTTTTGAAGGTCTTGTTTTTAATTTTCTTTTCTCAGATTCACCAATCCTTTCATTATCTGACACTTATAATTATGGCCTCAGAGGTATTTAGTTTAAAAATTACTATTCACACATGAGCAGATTGTGTTCCAAATTACTGTGAGAACATTTTCAATAATCTTTCCTCTAATTTTGAAGCTAGCATTACTTAAGGGCCTTAGGTCTAAGGCATTATTTGACAAAGTCTTTCATAACTAAACATAGCTTCATCAACACGAAGAATCACAAGGGTCCCAAGGCTCAAAGACATAACTAATAAATCTATTGAATGTCATTGCATGGCCCCCCAAGTAACAGTGAACTTCCCAAAGAATAATGGGTGGCACCTAAGCACAACTCCAAGCACAGGATTTACCCCTTGGCAATGAAGGTATGTGGTAAGATTTTAATGTTACATGCATATAAGTATTTTTTTTTATTTTAAAATTATTGAAGAGAACACATACACATATCTAGTTGACTCAGTGACTTCATCTCATTGCTGCATGAGGCAGGAAACACGTTTTTAAAAGTGATATTCACAACAAGATCTCATTATGATGTTTGTAAAAATATCATAGGAAGGAAGCTATTATAAGAGTTTGTGTCTGAAGAGTGGTCACTTGGAGGCTCTGCACCTGCTTCAGTGACAGTGATTCAACTTACTGTTGGCTCTCTAATGGAAACAGGTGCTAGCTAAGGTTGTAGGTGCCAAGCAGCAGATACATTAACTAATACTCTTAAGTTTCTGAAAGTACAGCATTCAGGCACATGTCTTTATTTGAATGACTGTCTTGTTCTTCATAATAGTTATTAACCAAAATCATCAGGAGACTGTAATATCTTCTTATTGGTTGTTCAGGGCACACATAATAGTGTGTCAGGGATATGAAAAGCCAGAGAATACACAAAGAACATCACTCAGGGGTTTTAATTTCACCCCCAAACTGAGAGGTGGAAATTTAAGTAATTTAATCTGTTATAAGATTTAAATCATTTTTATTTATTTTATTTTTTAAAGATTTTATTCATTTATTTTTTAAGGAGAGGGAGGGAGAGAGAAAGAGAGGTAGAGAAACATCAATGTGTGGTTGCCTCTCATGTGGCCCTTACTGGGGACCTGGCCTGCAACCCGGGCATGTGCCCTGGACTGGGAATCAAACTGGTGACTCTTTGGTTTGCAGGCTGGCACTCAACCCCTGAGCCATACCAGCCAGGGCTCATTTTTATAATAAAACAAAGACATATTGGAGAACAGTCACAATTTGCGTTTTTTTTTAAAAGATAAAACTTCAGAACTGTCTGCTCATCTCCTTTGCCCATTTTTAATTGGATTGCTTGTTTTTTGGTGTTGAGTTGCATACATTCTTTATAAATTTTGGAAGTTAACTCATTATCGAGATATCATTAGCAAATATGTTCATCCATTCAGTGGGTCGTCTTTTCATTTTGTTGATGATTTCCTTTGCTGTGAAAAAAAAATTTTAATTTGATGTAGTTCCATTTGCAAATTTTTTCTTTTGTTTCCCTTGCCCAAGGAGAAATATCAGGTGAAATTTTCCTTTGAGAAATGTTTGAGATTTCACTGCCTATGATTTCTTCTGAAATTTTTATGGTTTTGTGAGTTACATTTAAGTTTTTAATTCATTTTGAGTTTATATTCTTGTGTATGGTGTAAGGATGTTGTATAGTATTTTTTTTTGCATGAATTTATTCAATTATCCCAACACCATTTACTGAATAGATTCTTTTTACCCCTTTGTATGCTCTTGCTTCCTTTGTCAAATATTAATTGATCATAAAGGCATAGGTTTGTTTCTGGGCTCTCTATACTGTTCCATTGATCTTTATGCCTAACTTTTTTATGCTGGTACCATGCTGTTTTGATTACTATGGTCTTGCATAGTATGGTTTGATATCAGGTAGAGTGATAACTACAAAGTGTAAATTAAAACCACAATGAGCTATCACCTCCCACCTGTCAGAATGGCTATTATCAATAAATCAATAAACAGCAAGGATATGGATAAAAGGTAACCCTCATGCACTTTTGGTGGGAATGCAGATTGGTGCAGCCATTGTGGAAAACAGTATGAAGTTTTGTCAAACACTTAAAAATGGAATTGCCTTATGACCTAGCAATTTTACTTCTGGAGTATATCTGAAGAAACCTGAAACAATAATTTGAAAGAATATATGCACTGCTACATCCATTGCAGTATTATTTACAATAGCCAAGATTTGGAAGCAGCCCAAGTACCCATCAATAGATGAGTGGATTAAAAAGCTATGGGACATTTATACAATGAAATATTACTCAGCCATAAAAAAGAAGGGAATCATACCTTCTGTGACAGCTCGGATGGAGCTGGAGAGTATTACGCTAAGTTAAGTAAGCCAGTCAGAGAAAGACAATACCATGTGATTTCACTCACATGTGGAATTTAATGAACGAAATAAAGTAACAAACAAAATAGAAACAGACTCATAGATACAGAGTACAGACTGACAGCTGCCAGGGAAAGAAGGTTTAGGGGCTGGGTGAAAAAAAAGTGGAGGGATTAAGCAAAAACAAACAAATAAACAAACAAAAAACATACAGACAACAATATGATGATTGTCAGATGGAAAGGAAAGTGGGAGAGGTGGGAGAGGGTGGGGGGATAAATAATGGTGGAAGAAGATTTCACTCTGGGTGGTGAGCACATGATGCAGTGTGACGATGATGTGTGGTAGAGCTTTACACTTGAAACCTGTATGGTTTTATTAACTAATGTCACCCAGCAAATAAGAAAAAGATCTTCATGCATCTGGCTATGCATTAACTAGTCATATTGATGGCAGTTCTATTTTAGATGGATGTATGACTTTCTTAATTGTAGTATTCATACATGGTGGCTACTTAATTAATAAAAACTAGTAGTAAGCATATTTAGAATGACATACTGGTCATGTTTGAGGATGGGAGTAGAGAGAATAAGATTTACCTCTCATGCAGGGTAATAGAAGATGGAAAACACACCTACAAGTCTTTAACACCAAAGAGTTGGAAGCTTATATTCAATAATTCAACTCCATAAATACAAAATGAAAACAAGAAATTCCTCTTTTATGTATCAATCACTGGGCCAGGTACCAAGAGGCATTTATGCCTTACACATCCATCTAAGTGACCTGCACACATTCCCAGGCAGTGTTAACATGCAGAATAAAAAAAAGAGGTAAAACTTTTGATGTCAAATAAATTTCATATTTTTATTCAACACATTTGGGGCTGTCCTTCTAGATCCCTTAAACCATCTTCTGTGGTTATGTGTGTGAAACACACTTCTCTAAGTTATCCCAAAATTAGAAGACACTAGATCTTCAGTGATGAAGTGTTAGTATCTGAATGGACAAGCCAGGACACTACAGAGTGTTGATCCTAATTGGGGATTGACTTGTTATTGGAAAATAACTTTTTATTTTCCTACATTAGGAACTGTGTCACTTTCAAACTTCTGTATACCTGGGCTGGTGACTAATTATTAGGAAGTAAGAGAAGCTTTTATTTACCTAAACAGTGGGCATGAAGAAAAGAAAGACTATTACTATTCATTGATGTTAAGTATAACCATGCTTCTTAGCAAATGAGTCATTCCCTAAGTAGAAAGTGGTGCCTTTGATGCAGAGCAAGACATCCATGAAATATTCTGTATGGAGAGATGGGTGGTCTGCCCCAGTATGGTGGAGGCAAGAAAAGAGTTTATTTGGATGAATCCAGGGTTATCCTACCACAGGGAATGGCAACATGTGGCCAGGCACTGGTCAGCATTGGAAAATAGATGATAAAGATGAGCCGAGATGCTAGTTGTAGATCAACTGATGGGAAAGACTGACTTACTTAAAGAAAGGAACCAGCAGAAGCAACTGCCTATTTATTCAAACAAATCATTCAAAACAAAGGAAATGATTTGAGGAAAAATTTAAAGTAGTGGTGTCTGTGTCTCAATTTCTTCATTTATAGAATGAAATAATGCTTCCTTTCAGGGCCATGTGAGATTAAAGAGATAAATTCAAGTCATTCTAGATACTAGCCATATAAAGCAGACACTCCATAAATAGAAGCCACTGTTATCAACATTGATATTTACTTGTATGAAACATATATTGACTTACATGTGGCAAAATAAACCCAAGGGTTTAATGATCCATGGAGAAAAGGTATGAAGACTGTCAATAAGACCACAACTAAGAACCATTGGGAGGGCTCCGTAAAGTCTGATGCAACAGGGACCAGTCAATGTGCCATGTTTTGTACAGGTCAGTCTTCAGCCACAAATAAACCAGAAAATGTTTTCTCTTCCTTCTTGCCTGCTTAGCCCTCAAGTGGCTTTTAGCAATCACCTCCACTGAACCTCAGGGAAACAGATGTTCTCCCTTAAAATTTCCAGAAATCTAAGCATAGCTTTATCTACGACAAATTCTCCCTTTTACTAAGGATATCTACCTATCAAGCTATATAACTCTGGAAACTCCTTGCTGAGAAGGGCTGCTAAATTTTTAATGGCTCACATCTGTTTTGCATTTGCTCTCACTTGCAGGTCATATACCACTCTTTCAATATTTTCTCCCAGTCACAAGGATGGCTTTGAAAGCTCAGGCTTGTGGGCACAGTTTGTTTTTAACTAATGTGTACAACAATTGCCTGGAAATCCAGTGAAGTAGACTTTGTGACTATGTACGTCTAGGCTGGATCCTGTGAATCTATCATTCTAACAAGCTCCTGGTAGGTAATGATGCTGCCGGTCTGCAGAGCATACTTGGAAGACTAAGGCCCCAAACTAGAAGGCTGGTGAACTATGTTTTAGCTTATCAGCCACTTCCTCGCTTCTTGAGTTTCCTGTTGCCTATGAGCAGCTGAACAGAGCTCCTACATTGGCACACAAGAGAGACCTACATAACCACAATGTTTTATAAGTATTTAAAGACCAAAAAAGGCCAGATTGCTCATGCTGCAGGGAGCTCTAGATGCACAGTGGGTCAGTTAAACTAGTGAGTATGTGGATTTTGCTAATTGGTGAGGTCTGCCCTTACACTTGTTTACAGGAAAAATGTATGAAATGTTTTCATGCATATTGTATGAAAACACCTTGAATTATGTATCTGTGATTACAAAAAATTAAGAATAAAGTCAAATCTATAAGATTTAATTTTTAAAGAACAGCTTAAAATTTTTATTGATTTGAGAGACTGAGAGAATAAGAAACATCATTTTGTTGTTCCACTTATTTATGCATTCAATGTTTGATTCTTCTATGTGCCCTGACCCGAGATTGAACCCACAACCTTGGCGTATTAGGACGACACTCTAAACAAATGAGCTACCTGGCCAGGGCCAAGAAGAAAGTCAATTCTAAAGATAACTTTTTGTTAGCTACTAAGAATTTAGCTGAATCACTTCTTCATTCTTCTTCTCTTTTATCTTTTAGAAAATCTTGCCCAGCCAACAACAAAATGGTTCTGAGAAATTCAGCTCCCAGCAGGGCAAGGAGACAAGCAATCTCCTCTTTACAAAACTGCCCTTTCTTTCAAAGGTATTTATTTAAATCTCTCTTTGCTATTTTTGCATCAACCCCAAAGTTATTTTCCAGCAGAGAGTATATATATTTTAATCAGCATCATCTCAAGAGGAACTGCTATACTGTAATTAATGGCTCAAGAAATTGCGCTAAGTATAACAATTGCTTAACAGTCACAGCTTTGTGTTAGCTGTACCATTGCTTTCTGTGCTTTGTTTATTCAAAAGTCATGTTATTTCCATCTGCAGATAACCAGCTTTACCTGCAGCATTCAGAGCACAAGCCAGGCGGTGCCATACAGGCCAGTGACTGTTTAATAAGCTGCATTGCAGCATTTCAGCTTCCAGTGCAAGGAGGTCGTGCTTACCTGGTATTACTCTGTGGGATGGAGATTAAGATGATGACAAGTTACATTTTGTGATGCTTTAGGGAAATGTAACAAATTAAAGGGAAATCATGGTGTGCCCAATATATTCTATAAGATACAATACTTGCCCTGTCTCTACTCTTAATCTTTCTATATTTCAGCCTCACATGAGAGAAACCACCTCTGGCTCATACTGAATAAACATGTAGAAAAAGTATTGAAGCATAAAACATCAGAAGGCAATATCATTTACCACCACTGCGCCGAGCCATATTGAAGCCTAAGGCAAAAGGAAAAATCAGTAATACTGACGCTGCCTTTATTTAAAATTTTGATATTTTCTTCATTATGAATTTTTTGGTACTAATTGTGATATTTAAAATATTACATTATCCCTGGCTGGTGTGGCTCAGTAGATTGAGTGCCAGCCTGTGAACCAAAGGGTCATCAGTTCGATTCCCAGTCAGGGCACATGCCTGGGTTTTGGGCCAGGTCTCCAGTAAGCGGCACACAAAAGACAATCACACATTGATGTTTCTCTCCCTCTCTTTCTCTTTCGTTTCCCCTCTCTCTAAAATTATTTTTTTTAATCTTTAAAAAATAAACTATTACATTAAAATGTTATTTATCTCCATTACTAGTTTTTTTTCTCCTAATGCTCCCCGCACTAAATTTTGTGCCCAAGACCAGTAGTACCTCACGTTAGTTTGGTCCAATCATTTGAGAGGAGGTAATCCATTTAACAGCTGAGAAAAGAAGTACGCTTATAAGGAGAAGACTGAGTTATGTCACTACAAATTGAGCAAAGAGAAAAAAAGACAGGTTGCATTTTTGTGAATTGGAAATCAAAGTTAACAAGGTGCGGATATTTGTTAGTTCTTGAAACTGCAGTGAGCAGATGAAACACTTCCAGTTCTTCCTCAAGATGCTGTTCTGTGTCTTAACTTCAAATCATGAAAGACTTTGTTGAGATCTGACTTTACAAGATTAGTGTATTGGTTTTTTTCAACTTAATAAGTCTTCTATGTAATACTTTGCAACTTTTATCAAAGCTGAACTTTTAGTGCATGTAATTTAAATGCTGAGAACCAAGTGTGGTGGTTACAGAAGGCAGACATTCCACCCAAATGCCAGCAAGTAGTGACCTACGCTTACTTTTCGAATCTCACCATCTCCTGTCTCTAGTCAGTAGAAGTATAGATGGGTTCAATCAAGTATAATCAATTGACACCTGGCATTAGTTTAGTGATCCCAGGCACGAATTGAACCCAGGGACAAATCTCCCCTACAACCCCCTCCAACTGGATCATTGCAATGGTCTCCTTCCGGCTGGCCTGACTTCACTCTTAAGATACACACATCAGTCTGCAGCCCCCAGTTCTGCTTATCATTTCTTCCCAACCTAGCAGCCAGAAGAAAGACTGTCAAATGCAAGTCAAATCACATCACTTTTCTGCTCAAAACCCTTCAATAGTTTCGCATCTCAGTCAGCATAAAGCCAAATTTCTTAAAATGGCCTATAAAACCTTCCAGACTCTCGTTACTTCCCACTCACCTTCCATCATCTCCTCTTTGTTTCCTACATTTCTGCAACATGGGGCTCTTCACTGTTTTTTGTCCTTTCTTCCCTTTGGGCAAATTACTCAGGTTCTCAGTGCCTCAGTTTCCTCATCTATAAAATGTGCATAAAAATAGTAAGAACTCTAGAGGAGTTTTGTTAAAATTAAATTAGTTAAAATACTTAGAAAAGTGCTTACCTGTAGAGCTAAAATGTTTAATATTATATCACAATTTTTATCACCTTCATCAGA
>PVIA01012146.1:0-39695 GCA_004024845.1 Tonatia bakeri | reverse complement strand
TGTCCTTTGACTAGTCCCTTCCCCTTCTTTCAACCATTAAACATTTTAATAATGACATTTAATATTTACTTTTATGTGAATTAGAAAAAAAGTATATCCAATTAATCAAGCCCCTTATTTGGGACCTATTAAAGGTTATGATAAGACTAAGTAAAAAGATGAGTCACTTTAAAGAAAAATAAGTAAAAAATAATACAGGGTGTATTTTGATATGGCAAAAATTATGACAAATGATTGTAACTAAATGATTGAAATCTGGCAAACACTGAAGGTGTTAGAAGAAAATCAGGTTGAAATTTTAAAGGAGCTTGGGCTTTTATTTCATTTATTGATAAGAAACAGAGCTATAAGCTGGGTTGTCCCTCAGAAAGAATAATCTGCTGGTTTAGAAAAGTGAAAGGAAGCTGAGAGATCAATCAGAAAAACATTGCAGTGCATTAAAAAAGCAAGAGCCTAAACTAATTTGGAGGCAATGAGAATAAAATGGGGAAAAAACAGATATGAGAATCATTTTGAAAGAGATATGAACTTACTTTGACAACTAACAACATATGTGTGGCATGGTGAAACTCAGATATGACTCCAACTTTTTGACACTTGGTAGCTGAGAAATGGAATCACCTTTTATAGAAAAAAGAAATCCAGAGAAAGATATGTTGTTTGTTCAGTTTTAAAAGAGATGTGTGTGTGTGTGTGTGTGTGTGTGTGTGTGTAAACTAGATCTCAGAAGGGAAGGGAAATCTACTTAAGGATACAGACTAAAGGGTCATTTCTACATAGGGGATATTCAAATAATGAGGATTAGATCAGATCTCCAGAACAGGGACTATAAGTCGAGATACTTGTGCTTTGTTGAAATTTATTACAGAGGAAGAAAAATATGACAAAAACTGAGAAGTATGAAGCAAGTAAGAACAAAGAACAAAAACTCAGAAGAGGCCTAAAACAATTGCTTTTATACCCATGGAGACATATTAGTTACAAATTGACAGTAAGCTAGATGGCAGTGGCTGCCTAAGATAGTTGAATTTTAGTTTGTATTTTCAGGAGCACAATAGGTGGAAGGAAAGAGGAGGTAGACTCTCTCTAGTCTGCAATGTCCATAACACCTCTAAGATCTTGGCACCATGTTTAACCGAAAGGGCCTTCACAGGAGAATAACTGATGTAAGGAAAAGAAACAAACTTCACAGGTTTAAATTCTGCCTCCGGAAAGATGGGGTAGACCTACTTTTTCCTATTCTGCCCACTAAGTATGACGAAGAAAATTGGGTGTTGTATATAAAACAAACATAAGAAGACTTTGGAAATGGAAAAAAGAAGGAAGACCAGATAAGGGTCTTGGAACCCAAGGAACAATATGCTGGTGAGTTCCTTGGGTTTTCTTCTTGCCTTATAGATCCCAGACTTTGAGCCAAAAAAGCTAGCAACTCAATAGATGTAGACCAAGAGGAGCCCCAACAAAGGTATAAAAGAATATCCTGGCAAGACATGAAACTTTTTGGGTCTAGTTCAGCCAAATAACACAGGAAAAAACTGTGGTACCACACCCATTCACACCAACAAAGGCCCAGTAAAGAGCATAGATTTTTACCCACATGAGGTTGTAATGAAGTGCCCCAACAAGCCCAATGGTGTAGTGACAGAGATGAGCCAAAAAATAAAGTTAGGACGTCCATCTCCGCTGACTAGTAAAAGGTCTTTTACCCTTGGCATCAGTGACAACCTGAAGGGCAGTCTTCATTTCCACCCACACAACTGATCATAATGAAATGCTCCTTTCCTGCTGGGATTGTGTCAGAGGAGGCCTGGTGGAAATTGAGGCCATCTGCACTACAATATCAGTGGGCAACAGATGGAGAGCCACAACTCCTGCCCCTGCCCAGTAGTAGCAAGGAACATTCCCTCATCACGGAGTGTTAGCAGAGGTCAAGTGGAGAAATAGGGCTTCTTCCTTACCTGACAGAAATGAAGCAGTGCTGTCCCCTCACTTCCCCTGCCACAGAAGTACCAAAAAAAAAGTCAGCTAACCCTGGCCAGCATGGCTCAGTTGGTTGAGGCATCATCCCATACACCAAAGGGTCGCTGGTTTGATTCCCAGTCAGGACATATACCTAGGTTACAGTTTGCATCCCCAGTCAGGGTGCATGCAGAAGGTAGCCAATCAATGCTTCTCTCTTTCCTTCTCTCTCTCTCTCTCTCTCCATATTTCCCTCTCTCCTAAAATCAATGAACATGTCCTCAAAAGAGAATGTTTTAAAGTCAGCTAAAGCAGAATATTTAGATAAGATCCATACTCTCATAACAACATAAAACTCTAGATTTCAAATGAAAATCACTTGTCATACTAAGAACCAGAAGATTTGAAACTGAGAGAAATTATGCAATCAACAGATGCCAACACTAAGGTGACAAAGGCATTAGAATTATCTAGAAAAGATTTTAAAGCTGCCATGATAAAAACGCTTCAGTGAAAATTACGGAGGTGGTAAGAAGATGGCAGAGGAATGGAAGTCACACTAATATCCTCCCAGGACCAATCTGGAATTACAACTAAATTGTGGAGAAATCACCCAGAACAAACAACTAAACAATGGTGAGTGAGAACCCTTATGACCTCGAATACACAGAAGAATCAGCTTCAGCACAACCTGATAGGTAGGCAGTATGGTGGAGATGCAAGAGGGCTGGCTGGGTGCCCAACAGGCAGCAGCTGAAGCACTGAAGGGATACCTAAACAGCTGCTTGGATCCCCCTGAGAAGTGTGGGGTCTAAACCCTAAGCTGGGATCCCCAGCCTAGACCACCAGAGCAAAAAAAGTACACAGATAACATCCAGTGACAGGAGGGTTGCTCTCTTCCAGAGATGGAGGCTGGAGACACAAAGAGCCATTTAAAGGGCCAATGCATGAATCTCCATCTATAGCCACTTACCCTGGGCTCCGGCAAAGGAAGGGGCAGCATGGACTAGAGAAGCTGGAGTAGAAACTGTGGACAGAGGCCGTGGGGAGAGAACTGAGAGAGTAACCCCTGGGATCCCCGTGCTGAGTCATCCCAATACTACAGCAGCCATCCCAGTGGCAGCAGCCTGAGGGGAAACAATATCCCCAACCCCAGGAGGGATTCTGCCCTGCCCTGTGGTACTTAAACCTCACTGCTCAGTGCAGAGTGACTAGATTAACAACTGAAGGAGTTAGTCACAGATAGTAGATCCCTGGAAATCTTAAACAGGCTGCCTAAGATCAGATAGGGTCACCATCTGACATCTCCAGAGGCAGATCAGAAAGAAAAAAAAGTGGTAAATACTAGATGCTACTGAGACGAAATCCACCATGGACCTCTCCATGATTTGTGATATTTTCTTTCCTGCATAGCTTTTTAACATTCATTTCTTGTCCCTCAAGGTTGTGCATATTAAGTCACTAGATTTTATACTATAGTTTATTTCAATTCATATATTTTATCCCTCCCTTCACTTACCCCATTTCACCTTTTTCTTTCCTCTAATTATTTTCATTTTAAATTTTGTTTTTTCACATGCAAACTTGTTTCCATTCCACACTCTTACTATTTTTTCCCCAACCAGCCTCTCAAAACCAATTTTCTTGTCAATGCTCATCTCACACTCTTTCCCCCACTCCTAAAATACCAGCGTTCTCTCTCCACCTTCAGCAATCCTTGCTCATTGGTTGTGGATAGCGTAGTCCTTGTTGCTTTTTTTTTCCTAATTATATCTCTAATTTTCACTAATGTTGTATTTTAAATCTCAAATTTTACTGTTCCCCTCTCCTACTCTTTCTTTCATCTCAAATTTTAATTTTGACCTGTCTTAGCTTGTTTCTTTTCTTCTTTTTCTTTTTCATCCTGCCCTTTTTTTCATTTTTTTCTTTCTTTTTTCTTATTTTTGTCTCAGGTTTTAATTTTTCCCTGTCTGAGCCTGGTTTTTGTCCCTTACTATTAATATGTCTTCTCCCTCTATTATCACAAAATCACTTCCCTTTCCTCTAGACATATCCTAAGCTTTTCTTTCTTTTTTCCCATCATATTCTCATCCCACCTATATTGATTTTAGCTCACTGGCTGTTGATAGTGCTGTGGTGGACCTTTCTCTCCTATCTGGCTCCTATTTTTTATTATTTATTTACTTTTATTTCTTGTATCTTCTATTTCTCATTTTATTTTATTTTCTTTCAACTTCTGTTTAAACCTGATACTATACACTTCCATTCTCATACTCCATTCCACCTTCTTCCCTTTTTTTATCTATGATGTAAATTTTACTTTTTGTCTTTACATTGCTGACTTCTCAATAGAAACACCTCAAGCCAGAAGGGAATGACAAGAAATATTTCAAGTAATGAAAAGCCAAGTCCTGCAACCAAGACTACTCTATCCAGCAAGGCACCCAATTAAAATGTAAGGTGAAATAAGGAGTTTCCCAGACAAAAGAAGGCTAAAAGAATATACCTCCACCAAAACAGCAAAGCAGCAAGATATGCTAGAGGGACAGCTATAAAAAAGATGAAGAAAGAGAGTGAGAGAGAGAGGAACAAAAGGTACAAAGGGGGAAAATGGCAATGAATAAGTACATATCAGTAATAACCTTAAATGTAAATGGATTAAATGCTCCAGTCAAAACACATAGGGTAGCTGAATGGATAAGAAAACATGACCTGCCGATATGCTGTCTACAAGAGACCCACCTCAGAAGAAAAGACCTACACAGATTAAAGTGAAGGGTTGGAAAAAAATATTCCAAGCAAATGGGAAAAAAGCCAACCTAGCAATATTTATATATGACAAAATAGACTTCAAAACAAAGGCCACTAAAAAAGACACATAAAAAACGACTTCATAATACTCAAGGGAAGAATCCATCAAGAATACATAAGTATTGGGATAGCATATACACCCAACATAGGACCAACAAAATATATAAGGAAAATCTTGGAGGACTTCAAGAAAGCTATAAATAGCAACATGCTTATACTATAGAATTTTAACACCCCACTGTCAAAAATGGATAGATCCTTTAAACAAAATATCAGGAAGGATATCATGGATATGAGTGAATCACTAGATTAAATGGACTTAACTAATACCTGATACATATAGAACCTTTCATCTCAAAGAAGCAAAATACACATTCTTTTCAAATGCACATGGAACATTTTCAAACATAGACCACATGATAGGACACAAAACAAGCCTCAACAAATTCAAAAACATTGAAATCATACCAATCATCTTCTCAGAAGACAAGGTTCTGAATCTAGAAACCAAACCCAAGGAAAAAACACTCAAACTCATGGAGATTGAATAGCATGCTGTTAAATGATGAATGGGTCAAGAATGAGATTAAGGAAGAAATCAAAAAGTTTCTGGAAACAAGTGAAAATGAACTCACAATAGTCCAAAACTTATGGGACACAGCAAAGGCAGTCCTGACAGACAAGTTCACAGTGATACAGGCCTACCTAAAAAAGATAGAAACATTTCAAATAAACAACCTAACCCTTCATCTATAAGAACTGGAGGAACAACAACAAAGACAGCTCAGAGCAAGTAGAAGGAAGAAAATAACCAAGATCAGAACAGAATTAAACAACATAGAGACTAAAAGCACATTTCTAAGGATCAATAAATCCAGGACCTGGTTCTTTGAAGAGATAAACAAAATCAACAAGCCTTTAAGCAAAAAAAAAAAAAAAGGATACAACCCAAATAAACAGAATCAAAAATGAAAGAGGAGAGATTTCAACAGATACCACAGAAATACAAAGGTCTGTAAGAAATTACTACAAAGAACTATATGCCAAGAAATTCGAAAACCTAGGTGAAATGGACAAATTTCTAGAAAAAAATATAATCTTCCAAAACTAAATGAAAGAAGCAGAAAGCCTGAACATACCAATAACTACTGACAAAATTGAAGCAGTAATCAAAAAATTACCAACACACAAAAGCCCTGGACCAGATGGTTTCACAGGAGAATTTTATGAAACATTTAAGGAAGAGCTAGACCCCTACTCTTCACATACTATTCCAAAAAATCCAAGATGGAAGACTCCCAAGCTCTTTTTATGAAGCCAGCATCATCACAAGACCAGATAAAGATACAACAAAGAAAGAAAACTACAGACGAATATCACTGATGAACATAGATGCTAAAATCCTCAACAAAATATTGGCAAACCTCATAGCAATACATTAAAAAGATCATACACCATGATCAAGTGGGATTTGTCCCAGGGATGCAAGGATGGTACCATACTTGCAAATCAATAAATGAAATATATCACATAAACCAAAAGAAAGGCAAAAATCACATGATCATATTAATAGATACAGAAAAAAGCATTTGATGAGATACACCCACTTATGATAAAAAACATTCAGCAAAGTGGGAATAGAGGGAGCATTTCTCAACATAATAAAGGCCATATATGAGAGACCTACAGCCAACATCATACTCAATGAGCAAAAACTAAAAGTTTTCCCACTAAGATCAGGAACAAGACAAAGATGTCCACTTTCACCACTTCTATTCAACATAATATCAGAAGTCCTAGGCACAGCAATCAGACCAGAAGAAGAAATAAAAGGCATACAAATTGGAAATGAGGAAGCAAAACTCATTGTTTGCAGATGACATGATAGTGTACATAGAAAACCCTACTGACTCCACCAGAAAACTGTTTGACCTAATAAGTGAACTTGGCAGAATAGCAGTATACAAAGTCAATATTCAGAAATTGAAGGCATTTTTGTACACCAACAATGAAATATCAGAAACAGAAATCAGAAAAAAATATCATTTCCTATAGCAAAAGAAAAATAAAGTACCTAGATATAAACCTAACCAAGGAGATAAAAGACCTGTACTCAGAAAGCTACACAACACTGAAGAAAGAAATTAAGGAAGACACAAAGAAATGGGAGCACATACCATGTTCATGGATTGGAAGAATTAACATCATCAAATGTCCATACTACCCAAAGCAATGTATAGATTCAATGCAATCCCTATTAAAGTACCAATGACACATTTCACATATATAGAACAAACATTTCAAAAATTTATATGGAACCATAGCACAATTTACAATAGCCAACCTTTAGTAGCTGCTGCAATTTTGAGAAGAACAAAGTAGGTGGAATCACCATACTTCACATCAAACTATATTACAAAGCCACGGTAGTCAAAACAGTCTGCTACTTTCATAAGAACAGACACATAGATCAATGGAACAGAGCAGAGAGCCCAGAAATAAACCCAAGTCTCTATGGTCAATTAATATTTGACAAAGTGGGCAGAAGCATAAAGTGGAATAACAATAGTCTCTTCAACAAATAGTGCTTGGAGATCTGGACAAGTACATGCAAAACAATTAAACTAGACCACCAACTTACATAAAAATAACACCATACACAAAAATAAACTCAAGATGGATAAAAGACTTAAATATAAGTCATGATACCATAAAAGTCCTAGAGGAGAAGATAGGCAGGAAAACCTCAGACATTCCATGTAGCAATATTTTCACCATTAGAGCAAGGGACATAAAGGAAAGAATAAACAAATGGGACTTCATCAAAATAAATAGCTTCTGCATGGCTAAAGAAAACATCAGCAAAATGAAAAGGGAACCAGCTATATGGGAAAATACATTTGCCAATGATATCTCAGACAAGGGTTTGATGCCCAAAATATATGAAGAACTCACATGACTCCACACCAGGAAGACAAACAATCCAATTAAAAATGAGCAAAGGACCTGAACAAACACTTCTCCAAGCAGGACATACAGAGGACCCAAAGATATATGAAATGATGATGACTCATCATCACTAGCCATCAGAGAGATGAAAATTAAACCCACGATGAGACACCACTTCACACTGGTCACAATGGCCATTCTAAAAAAATCAACAAACAATAAGTGCTGGCCAGGTTGTGGAGAAAAGGGAACCCTAGTACATTATTGGTGGGAATGCAAACTGGTGCAGCCACTGTGGAAAACAGTATGGAATTTCCTCATGAAACTAAAAATGGAATTGCCTTTTGATCCAGTAACCCCACTGCTGGGGTTATACCCTAAGAATCCTGAAACACTAATTCAAAAGAACCTTTGCACCTCAATGATCATAGCAGCAAAATTTACAATAGCCAAGTGCTGTAAGGCCCCCATCAGTAAATGACTGGATCAATAAACTGTGGTACATTTACACAATGGAATACAATGCAGCAGAAAGAAAGAAGAATCTCCTACCCTTTGCAACAACATGGATGGAACTGGGGGGCATTATGCTGAGTGAAGTAAGCCAGATGGTAAAAGACAAATACCATATGATCTCTGTAGAAGGATACCATCCAGCAGTATCTATCTTGGCTGTGGATGCTCATCAAAACACGCGAAATACATACACAGAAACTACCATGATTCTGTGGGAGAATAGAGACAGCATGGCCACTTTCTCTAGTGGAAAGTGTCCCATGTCCATTCCCAAGCAGATTTTTATTAAGAAAGCAGACTCAGTTTGTGGATTCACAGTCCGGCAGAAAAGATCAAAGGGAACAGGTAACTTACAAAGATGCTAACAGAACTCCTGCTGTGATTCTGGGCAGAGATTGGAGTTTTAACATATGAAAAGAGTGCATGGCTCAAAGGGCTAGTTTTGGTTTCTTGTCTGTGCCTTCAAATTCCAAGTTAATAACATCCTCCAGCAAACAGATCTCACAGGATCTTGCATATTCTATGTCCCAGGCCTGATTACCCTGGGGGCCTGCCATCTCTGGTCTGGGCTGCCCCTTTAGCTTAGCTATTTGCTGTTTCCATAGGCTGGAGCCTGGCAGTCAGGAGACAAAGGCATTCAGGAGACTTGGATTTCTCACATCTAAGAACAAAGACTCAGGCTTTGACATAGGGGTTGATGTCGATCACCCCTTCATTTCCACAGCCCCATGAGTCTCTTCCCAGAGGCCTTTTCATGGTCATGCCTGTCTTAGGTCCATTCTCTTTCCTAGAGAATTGTTATCCATCATTGGCTAACTGATCAAGCACTGAAGGCCGGGCACAGAACAGGTAGCGTTTATGCCAGGGGAATAAGTTTTGTCTCCTTAGTGGCTCCTGGTGTGGAGGTCTCTCACTCAGCCTAAGTCACGGGGGGTTATAGCTTCCTGAGACCAGGCAGGGCGGTCCCCAACAGATCTCACCAATAAGTGGAACCTAGCTAACAAAACAAACAAGCAAGCAAAATATAACCAGAGACACTGAAATTAAGAACAAACTGACAGTAACCAGAGGGGAGGGGAGAGGGAAACAAAGTGGGAAAGAAGGGAAGGGGTTGTAAATGAACATGTATAAAGGACAGATGGACAAAGTTAAAAGGGGGTAGGATTGAGGATGGGAGGTAAGGTTGGAAAGGGTGGGGGAAAGTGGTGGTGGGAAAGGTTTCATGCAAGGTTTCTTTTGAGAAATCAGCTGATAGCCTTATGGGCACTCCTTTGTAGATAATTCTCTCATTTCCTCTTGCTTCTTTTAGGATTCTCTCTTTATCTTTAATCTTGGTAACTTAATGATGATGTGCTTTGGTGTGTCCCTCTTTGGGTCCAACTTCCTTGGGACTCTAAGGGCTTCCTGGACTTCCTGTAAGTCTATTTCCTTTGCCAGGTGGTGGAGATTTTCCTTCATTATTTGTTCAAATGAGTTTTCAATTTCTTGCTGTTATTCTTCTCCTTCTGGTACCCCTATAATTCAGATATTGGAATGTTTCAGGTTGTCCCAGAGGTTTGTAAGACTCTCCTCATTTTTTGAATTCTTATTTCTTCATTCTGTTCCAATTGGATGTTTATTTCTTCTTTTTGTTTCAAATCGTTGCTTTGAGTCCTGGTTTCCTTCCTGTCACTGTTGGTTCACTGAATATTTTGCTTTATTTCACTTTGGGTATCTTTCATCCATTTTTTTCATTTTTCAACCAAGATCAATCAGATCAGTGAGCATTTTTATTACCAGGGCTTTAAATTCTCCATCAGATACATTGGCTGTCTCCTCATCGCTTAGCTCTCCTTCTGAGGTTTTGCTCTGTTCTTTCATTTGGGCCATATTTCTTTGTCTTGGTGCAGCTGATAGTTTGTAAGGGGGCTGAGCCTTAGTTATTCACCTGGGCAGGGCAACCCACTTTGCTGCTCTGCTGCACTACCTGTGGGGGAGGGGCCACAGAGGGAACAATGCAGCTTGCCTGCTGGTCTCCAGCTCACTTTCCAACAAACTCTTGTGTGAGACTGGGAGTTTCTCCCACCACGGCAACCACCGTAGCCCACAGGGAGCTCTGTCTCAGCTTCTCATTAAGTCAGACCTGCCCTCACAGCCCAAAACCTCCCCGCAGCCAGCCCCACCCATCCGGTCCACCACCTCGCTGCGGGTTTTCTAAGCTGGCCCAGGCAGTCCACACCTTACTGGTCTAGTTGTTCTGATTTATTTTTTCTTCAGTTCCTTCGTTGTTGGAGTTCCATGCAGTTTGATTTTCTGGCACTTCTGGTTGTTTATTGGTTGCTATCTTCCTTTTGGTTGTGCGAGGAATGGAACCCTTCCATAGGATGGAAGAGTTTCTACCTATGTCTCCATCTCAGCCGGAACCCCAAAAATTTTAAAATAAAATTTTCAACAAATTTTAAGCTTCAACATGATACCTTAGGCACACATTGCTTGGTGTATACTCAGTTTTCAGTGTTTTATGAGTAAAATAATGAATTAATATAGGGAGAAAACTGGGCAAATTAGGAGACAAGTGCAACAGCCTAGAATGAGATAGGAATCTAGAAAGATTCCTTGGCAAGTGGAATAGGGCAACTGAGACAAATAGCCGAAGAAACTGGCTGAGCAATTACAGCCAAATACAGAAGGTCACCTCCCTAGACATAACATCCAGGCTTTGGTTGTACTTCAACACCAGGCTCCAAAAAGCAGCAAAACCAGCAGAGTGACATCAGAACCAGCTGCAATGACTAAAGACCCCCTGTCCTGTCAATAATCAATCAGTGGAGATCACAATCCTGAAATGGCACACCTGGAAAACTGATGAATATTCTGCTGAAACCCTTCCCTGAGACCTCCCCTAAGTTCCTACCTGCAAGAGAAGGATAAAATCCTGAAGGCAGAGGACCCGGTATCCCCCACGGCCATGCATCTCCTAAACTCTAAGGCAATGGGCAGCTGGCAGCTTGTCCCAAGCTAATCTCCTGAACCTGTCCCCAAGGCCCCCTCTTCTCTGACTTCCCAGTGAGCTAAAACAGTTCAGCCCAGGTGCTTCTGTTGCTTCTTCTATGCTAAGCCCTTCCCGGTTTCACTGTCCCCAGGTTTAATAAATGTATCCTCATAGTCACCTGGATTTGTGTTGCAAAATCTTTCCTACACAAAGTCAAGAACCCACACATTAACAGCTAGTCCTAGGCAGACCCACTCATGGCCAGGCCCCTGTGCAGTAACATGGAACAGAGACCATTAGGGCCTGAACCAAACTGTTGGCTGGACAAATGAAGAAAATAATGTGAAATGATTAGGGAGGAGCCATTATTTCTCAATTCCAAGAGGTCCCAAACTTGGGAACTCCCACCCAGCTGAGAGCTATAATAACACTTGTAGCCCATCCAGCCAGCAGCCACTTTCTCTTCCTCTATTTCCAATAACAAAGTTTGGGATCTGCCTTTTATTTTAAAGATTTTTATATTTATTTTAGAGAGGGGGAAGGGAGGGAGAAAGAGAAGGAGAGAAACATCAATGCGTGGTTGCGTCTTGTGCACCGCTCCCTCCCCACCCCTGCCACCGCCCACTGGGGACCTGGTCCTCACCCAAGCACCTACCTTGACTGGGAATCAAACCAGCAACCCTTTGGTTGGCAGTCTGGCACTCAACCCACTGAGCTACACCAACCAGGGTGGGATCTACCTTTTGACCCAGTAATTCCATTTCTGGGAACATATCCAAAACACTAATTCCAAAGAACATAAGCACCCCTATGTTCATTGCAGCATTATTTATAATCACTAAGATATGGAAGCAGCCCAAGGGTGTGTCAATAGATGAGATAGGACATTTCCACAATGGAATACTACTCAGCTCAATCTGGCATGTGTTTATAGAAAACAAGGGCTATGTTCACTTCACCACAGTGCTCCCCCCAGAGGCACTTCTTAAAGTTCCAAGTGGCAATATTCCCAGTCACTTCCAAATGTGGGATGCATGTCTCTGGAGGAACCCAAGAGAATGTTTTTAGGTGAAACATGACTAATCATCTTTATCATACAGGGTTATGTCAGCATCCCTTCGCCTCCGTTGGAAAGGCCATGTAGCTATCAGGGCTGAAAAATTAGAGGAAAGAGAGAGAAAGAAGGGAGAAAAGAAGATGGGAGTAGAGGAAGTGAAACAAGCCAGAGAACACCCCCAGTGCCAAGGAAGAGGTGTTCTGTCTGGGTCTAACTTAAGTGACACAGAATTTTCCCCACAGAACTGTGTTGGTGAACACACAGGGCATCCCAACGAGGGGAAGTAAAAGACATCTGGGGAGGAGGACTCCTGATGATACATCCTGACTCCCCCACATCTCCCTGGACTTCCTTGTTTGGGGGATCCTCTCCCTCTGGCTAAAGATCTCTGTACTCCATCACATCACACATACGCATCACTGTGACCTCACAGGAGGAGGCAGGAAGGTAAGTGAAGAAGGTGATGGGTAATAAATGTTATAGAAAGAAGCAAGTGATGGAAATGCCAGCCAAGGACTCTCAGATTAGATAGAAGCTGGAGGGTGCTCAGCTATATGGATGAGCACACTAATAAAATGAGAAGGGATCCATGAGAATTGGATAAGAAGCTCTCCATTTAGAATAGAGGATCTGATCCCAGCCCTATCTAGAGAAAGTCTCTTCCACTCTCCAGGCTTCTCCTCAATTCTGCAGGGGAAGGAGGAGTATATACATTATAACTCATATCGCACTATTTCTACTCACATTTGTCACATGGGAATTTTGCTATGTATCTTTTGAATTACTGGGTATTAAGGGTTTTATACTTATAATTAATATAAAGTTCCTTTTATAAAACCTATGTTTCTAAAAATAAAGTATTGTATAATTTTCATAATGTCATAAACATGACTCTCAGTCAAATATAAAAGTTAAAAAATTTATTCAATTAATGTCAGTGATGGAACTAAGTACAATATAAAGTAGGTTCAGACAGTATTTTGAGAACAGAATATTTATTATCCACCAGAAAAAGGCAGTTTGAAATAAGTATTCTGAGTTAGAGGAGAAGTGGTTAATGTTCTGCGGGGAAATAATTGTAATCTTTGGGGTTATCTTTTCTATTGTAACTTCACAGAAAACAAGCCTTTAATTTACAATTAAAAACCAAAGTCAAACACTGATATATCCCCTAGATAACTATACTAGGTCTGTTCAGAAAAAGTCCAGCCACTGTTAATATAACAAAAATGGTTTGTGCATCGATGTAACCTTGGCAGCCAAGGAGAGTGGACTGGAATGTGCATGTGTGAACAATGATGACTTCACTGTACTGGTCGGGAGGTGGTAGACACCATTGAGTGAGCATGTGTACTGTGTGGCCGTCACATTCAAAATGACTGAGCAAACCCTGACTGGTGTGGTTCACTGGGTTGAGCATCATCCCACAAACTAAGAGGTCACCGGTTCCATCCCTTATCAGGACACATGCCTGGGTTGCGTGTCAGGTTCTCAGTTGGGGGTGTGCAAGAGGCAACCAATGTTTGTCTCACACATCAATGTTTCTCTCACTCTCATTCTCTCTCCCTTCCCCTCTCTCTAAAAATAAATAAATAAAATCTTTAAGATTTTATTTATTTATTTTTAGAGAGGAAAGGGAAGGAGGGAGAGAGAGAGAAACATCAGTGTGCGGTTGCTGGGGGACATGGCCTGCAACCCAGGCATGTGCCCTGACTGGGAATCGAACCTGCGATGCCTGGTTCACAGCTCGCGCTCAATCCACTGAGCTACACCAGCCAGGGCAAAATCTTTTAAAAAGAGAAAAAAGCATACAAAATGAGTGAGTAGAGAAATGAATCTGTATCGAATTTTGTGTTAACCTTGAACATTTCTCCACAGAAACTATCCGGATGGTTCAGAGGATGCAGCTGTGGGCAACCGGTGATGGGCAGCTGCACCACAACAACGTGCTCACTCACGCTTCACGTCTCATGCAGGTTTTTTAGCAAAACATCAAATCACCCAGATGACTCAGGCCCCCTACAGCCCAGATTGGGTGCCCTGCTACTTCTGGCTTTTCCCAAAACTAAAATCACCTTCTATTTTATTTTATTTTATTTTAATCATTGTTCAAGTACAGTTTTCTCCCCTTTACTCCCAATCCAGCCCACCCACCACTCCCTCCCAACTTCCCTCCCATTACCACCCTCCCCCTAGTTTGTATCCATGTGTCTTTTAACTTTGTTCCTGTAAACCCTTCCCCTTTTCCCCTGAAATTCCCTCTTCTTGAAAGGGAAGAGATTTCAGACTGTCGATGAGATTCAGGAAAATACAACAGGGCAACTAACGGCATTTGAGAGAACTGTGTAAGATCCCAAGATGCCTACCCTGAAGGGGACTGAGACATCATTATCCTATGTACAGTGTTTCTTGTATGTTGCATCTTCTTCAATAAATGTCTCTGTTTTTCATATTACATGGCTGGATACCTTTTGGACAGACCTCATATAACCTTTGTATGAGCCAATTAATATCTCAAGGTGAAAGCGACAGGACATGACACCAAAATTCTTACCTATTTCTGGGTTTTAAATAGTTTTTCTTAACAATATAAAGAAAAGATTTCATGGCTAATAGTTGAGGAGTTACTAAAAGATGGTAAAAGATTACAATTCCAGGAACATCCAGAGTGGGTAGTACTGCTCAAATGAAGACTTACAGCAGCCTTCCTCTGCGATCAGGGAGGTGGAGCCGGCCTGCAGGTTAGTTTACACCTCAGGAAACCTGAGGAGCTTCACATAACCTGTGCCTGAAGAGAGGCGGAGAGGCTCCCGAAGAAACAAAGGGAGTTGTGCTCAAGCACAACACAGGCAGAGTAAAGTTTAGAAGGCCCATATTGTGGAGTGTGGATGCAATAAACACAGCCAGGAAAAAAGCTATTTCCTGTGTAATTAAATACTTTCCTAAAGAACAATAATAAACATTTCAAAAAATGACTTTGCAAGTTTGATCACTATAACTTCCCAGATAAACTCAATACTAAATGTACACCTAGATAACACTTTTCTAAGATTTATTTATTGTTATTATTTTTTAAGAGAGGGGAAAGAAGAGAGAAAGAGAGAGAAACACTGATGAGTGAGAGATACGTCAATCAGTTGCCCCTCGCACATCCCCAACTGGGAACCTGGCCTGCAAACCCAGGTGTGTGCCCTGACCAGGAATCGAACCATTGACCTTTCGGTTCATAGGCTGACACTCAGTCCACTGAGCTACACCAGCCAGGGCAAGATAACTTTTAAATAGGTCAATTCTGACAAAACTCTATCATACTGATTATCTTAATGATTCTTCCTGGGATTACAATATGTAGGCATATTGGTCCACTTGTTTAACTGATACATTTTTTTGAGATGTTATTTATTTTTAAAGAGAGAGGAAGGGAAGGAGAAAGAGAAGGAGAGAAACAATGTGTGGTTGACTCCTGTGCACCCGCTACTGGGGACCTGGCCCACAACCCAGACAGGTGCCCTGACTAGAAATCAAACCACCAACCCTTTGGTTCACTGGCCAGCAGTCAATCCACTGAGCCACACCAGCCAGGGCTATTTAACTGATACATTGTTGAACTAACTCCTATTTAATGGAATAATAATTACTCCTACTTTGCGTGGATAATTCATATCACATGTATGCCTTCCTTGTCTATTTCAAAGGAAATATGCCCATAGTTCATCCAAAAGTACTGTACTTTGCAATGTATAGTGTGTACTTTTTGCCCAAATTTTTTAGGGAAAAATAAAGATGTGCATTATACATTGGTATAAATGATTACATGCCATGGGTATAATAATCCTGTATATAATGCACTCAAAATGTGGGTGCACAATATATGTGAGCAACTATGGTAATATAGTGTCACAAAGGGGAAAGCTAAATGGTAGGGAGCATAAATATGACACATAAATATGAGCACACTTAAAGTCCACACTAGGACCCTGTAGAGTGTATTTGTGTGATCTTATTTTTGAGGTGAGCCATTTTAATACATTTGTAAATGCCTCAACTACCCTTTCCCACACACAGGGAAGTGTCATGCCCTCTTCCAAGCTACATTATGGTTTAGATGTTTAGACTCAGTGTCCAGTCAGGAGACAGAAACCGCATTAGTAATTTGAACAGGAAATTTTTTACATAAAAAATTATTAACTAGCAGAAGGTAGTTTTAGTAGTTAACTACCAGAAGAAGTAAAAGAAAGCTCTAAGGGATACAGAAAAAGCAGATACAGGAAACGGACACTAACTCAAGAGTTAAGGCAGAAGACACGGGAAGTAAGAAATGTGGGAGATGACACCCACCAAAAAATAGATTCAGAGCTTACTAGTCAAGATGTGACCACAGCCCTTCGAAAGGTGAAGAGTTCACTGACATGCCACAGGCCAAGGCTGGTGGGCAGGAAACCTCCCACTGGGGTGCTGCCTAGATCCCTGAGAAAGTTATCCTCTGGAAAACAGACTGCTGCAAGGTCAAATTCACCAAAAGGTGGGAGAGCATGGGGGGCTTTCTGTAGGCCACTGACAGTCACCCCACAGGACCAAGAAGGAAAGCACCCCCAAGAAAAGAATCTGCTTCCTCTGCCATGTCCTAAAGCGCCCCCTGCAGTGCAAAGGGGACAAAGTCTAACTACATTGTGTCAAATGGCAAAGAAGAAATGGGGGGAAGGAGGAGGTTCCAGCTCCAGGATCACAAAGCAGGGCAAATGTGGGGTAGATTTGGAACCAAGAGGCCATAAATTGATAATGGACACAGTCTACACCTATGGCTACTCAGCTTCAATGTGAACCATTTACCAAATTTGAACTTTCATATGAAAATTACATTTTCATGCATCAAGACAAAGCTACCCTTACAAATGAAGAAATTCTCACCCTTTCCCCAAAATGTCGAGACAGAAAGTCCCAGTCATTGTATCTAACATTGCTATATTTATATTGCAAACTTCCTGAAATTCACAGCCCCGTGGACTAGTCTGATACCTAAAGACTATACTACACATAACCCCCGACGACTTACATAAAAGCATAAGGGTAAGAAGAAAGAAAAAGAAAATGGTTAATATATACAAATAAACATACACTTACAACAAGAAAGAAAAAATATACAAAGCTTTTACTTCACTCCTTATTTCTGTAATTGGTCACAGGTCAGAATTGATCGTCTTCTATTTCCTGCTCCAGGTCTTCCGCATTTAGTGAGAACCATTGCAAGTCAGAGCTCTGTGCCTGATGGAGTGAATGCACCTTCATTCCTCCAAAGCCCTGCTTCCTTTTCTCTGCTGTGGTTTTCCATTAACCGTGCCATTGGACTTGGAAGCACCAGGAAGCAACACATTGATGACTGAAACCTTGCTCACACTAAAGTGGAGCCCAGATGTTTCTCCTTCATTCGCTAAATTAACAAAGCACAGGTTTTTCACAGGTAACAGAAATTTACTGAGGTTTGAAAAAACAAGTGTTCCACCCATCCCAGAAAAGGAAATACAGAGAGTAGAATATTAGACTCCTCTCCTCCTAAAAGTCCAGCAGCCGTCCATTTACCCAGAGACTTTAGATGGCCAATTTTTCTGGTCAGATAGTGAAGAACCCCCAAAATGGATCTGGGGACTACCCTCAGCCTCTGCATTCTTCTGCCCAAACTCCAGATGGATAAAGGAAACTCCACCTAAACCTGCAGGGTAATTCAGCTCCTAATCCTCTTTCCTACTCAAACGCTATAACGAGTTCATGAAATATTTTTCATTACAAAAAAAAAAAACTTCCCATACCAAAATATAGCCTATCCCAAACCAGCTCAGTCAACTTTTATAACCTGCCCCTATGCACGAGGAATGAACTGACGATTCTCTATTCTCATAACCACACACCAAGGAGTCTGAATGCAGAGCAGGAAGGGAAGACTCAGCACTCTAGGGCTCAGCTCAGAGGCTTTGCCACAGGGAGTTGGCATCTCCAGGAAAACCCTCAGTGGGGGGACAGGGACAGTGAGGGGGCATGGCCTCCACGTTGCAGGGCAGCAGTGGAGATGGAACTTCATCAGCACTAGAGCCTGAGCTGAACCCCGCCCCTGGGAGGCTCATAGGTTCCTCCGGAGGAGAATTATTAAGGGGCACAGAGAGCCTCTCAGATGCACCTACCATGGGACAGATAGTCAAGGACCCAACCTCTGACCTCAAACTGAAGTATGGAAAGAGGGTCCCAGAGAAGGAAGCCGGAGAGAAGGAGAAAATGTGGGAACCATCGGTCATGTTATAGAAGGAGACGTCCCCTGCATTGTAGTCCAGGAAAACACCCACCCTGTGGGGACGCTGCCTAAGAGATAACAAAGTCTGAGGTACAGTGCAGGCATGATATTCAGAATCAAACTTCCCCACAACCCAGAACCCCTTGTCTGGGGACTCTCTGCACCAGTCTTCCCTTTTCACATCTTCTCTGCAGACCCCCAGAACCCATTCACTTTTGTCTCCACCTGTGACCTCCACCTTTCAGTGACAGCACCCTGATGTGATGCCCTCAAGGCCCAACATGCTGCAGGTGATATTTGAGTCCTCACTGGTGTCCTCACTGGTGCCCAACGTCACTGTCGTCTTCTCAAGAGAGACCGTAAGGCTGGTACTGGCAGAGACTGGATTCAGAGTGACAGACCCTGCAGAGAGAGGTACCAATCATGCAAGGCCCTCCTCGGCCCCACAACAAGGGCACACAACCACCCCACCACCCACCCAGACACCTAAGTGTCATGGAGGGAGGGCTACAGCCCCCGGAGATGAAAGCCTTATAACTCAAGCCCACAACCCTCTAAGCAGGAGAAAGAATCACAAAACTTACTTGGAGTTAGACATGTTGGAGCAACCTTCAGGGCCAGCCTGGACTGGTCCTCAAGTGTGAGGGATATCTATTTGATATCCAATACCATTTGCAGCTATGTGCTATCACCTCTGCCACCCAGCCCACCACCACTGATGGTGCCAGCATCTGTATCACCACAGAGAACTGAAGGAAAGGCTAAGAGTTGTAGGGGCTGCAGGATGGGCACCCAGAAAGCACAGAGTCACTCACAGGCCTGGAACTTCTCCTGCCGCCAATCTGCAAGAGAACCACATTTTATATCAGAGATTCACAGGCCGCACACATCGGGACCAGGGACCAGTTGTTTGAAACATACTGATGCGGGATTGACAAGGGGAATTGTTTTTGGAAACATTCAGCTGATGCATTTATTTTTTTATACACAGACACATACAGAGGCATACACACGCACACGCACACTCACTGAGAGAGCCATCATGCCGCAACCTTCCCAGGAATGTTAAGCCATAAAGCTTAATGCTCAGAGATTAAGAGTCTGGATACCTACCTAAGCTGAAAGGCCCGGACTTGGGTACCAAAGTTGCTTTCTCAAGCCCCAAGCCACGCAACCATTGTGAAAACTAGGTTTTCTTGAAAAGAATCAGGGAGATCAAAATGTCCATTTTCTAATGAAGAGCTGATGGAGCCTAACTTGTAGGGTGTCTCTAAGCCATGAGTAGAAAGAATACAGCTTGGCTGGGCTGATCTCAAAGGATGACTGTAAGCTGTGAGTGAAGAGAACTTGGTACAGAGCATCAAAGGAATCTTGCCCAGTTAGGAGGCAATGGAGAAGTTTTAGGGAGGGGAGAGAGAGGTTCAAAGCAGGGAAGACATGCATTCGGTAAGAGGACAGACACTAATAAATTTTCTTCCCCATTCATGAGTAGTAAAAGCCAAAAAAGAACCCAAAAATATTGGATCAGTCATCTGTTTCCTCCTATAATTGCCCAGAGAGATTGGAAGCTTCCAGAGAAATCCTGCTGTGGTGAGCCCCCGAAAGATGCCATGTCCTATGCCCCTGAGCATGCAAAGATGATATGCCAAAGGAAACTTTACAGATATGAAGAAAGACCTGGCGATGGGGGCAGGAGTGGGGGGAACCAAAAATTCCTCTAAACAGGTAGATGGGACCTGCCCCTCCTAAGTAAACCCCAACCCAAGGATCCTAAGGGGCAGATCGGGCTAGCCTCCCCGGGGTGAGCACCTAAAATGACTAAAAGGAGAACACAGGGATGCCTCCTGCACTGACCCAAAGCCACATAACCACTTCCAATCTCCATACTCCCTTCAGGGAAGATGAAAGGAAGCTCACTGGCCAAAACAAAGTTTATACATGTCATAAAACCATGAAATTTCTGCTTTTGTCTCCAACAAAATAGAGACTCAAGATAAAGTTAAAACACTTAGAGAAATAAGTAAATGACATTTTTCTTGCACATTTGGGATGTAAATTTGTGGCTAGCAGCCACACCTAGAAGAGAGAACTGGAGAAGGGATGGAGGAGAGAGGAAAATTGCCATTTAATTCTGAGACTCCACAATGGAATGAGTGTTTCGCACTTCAATACATTCTTTATCTAATTTCTACAGCAAATCTTTAAATTAAAAATTATTTTTCCAATTTTATGAATAAGATGAGATTACACATTTGTCTACCTCACACTATGAACCTGTCAATAGGAAATGCTGATTCTAATGTAATGATGTTTATCCTTACAAAATAGAAAAGATATAAGATATATACTAAAACACATGCACTTTAATTCTGCAGGTAAGGGTGAGTTGATCATCACTGTATAGAAACAAATCCTGGGGAGGACCGGTAAGGCTCTCTAAGGCAGGAGTATCCAACCTTTTGGCGTCTCTGCACCACACTGGAAGAGGAAGAGTTGTCTTGGGCCACAGGTTAAATACATTGTGACACGTAATCACAAAAAAAACACACAATGTTTTAAGTAAATTTATGGTTTTGTGTTGGGCCACATTCACAGCCATCCTGGGCTGCATGCGGTCCATGGGCCACACCCCTGCAAGACCTCCGTCATCCCATGGCTCACCCCGATCTGTCTCAGTCTGTATCCCTGCCCGTAAACAGAAACATCTGAAGCAGAGGAAGGTATGTTTTTCGTGCTCAGGGGGCACAGATCCTTAACTCCCCAGTACTGAGGGGTCCTCAGACCACTCTTCATTGCCTCAGGACCCCCACGCCACACTCCTGCCCTGACTGCCAGTAGAAGGTCGAGATGGTCCCACCGTCACAGGCAAACTCAATTAGATGGTTACTTCAAAATGACCTAAAATAAACGTATCTTTACTGAAATTCATCAAGGATGTTATTACATTTTGTGTACCCAATAACTTGCAAACACTCTGTGAACTCCCCAACTCAAGCCACCATGGCTGTGTGACCTGTGATCTCACTTCTACCATTCTGAGCACCCCAAAACCCCTACAAGCTGAACCTTGGCCATTCCACCTCCTTCTCAACTCCTCCCTAATCCACCCAGTCTGATCTTCCATGGTTTGCTTCCCATCATTACTCTAGTAAACAGTTCCAACTCCTGCTGGTTTCTCCTCCGGCAATCTTCACACCCTGCCCTAACAAACAACCAGGACCGAGCATCTCAAGCAAATACAAATTCTCCTAAAAGGAGAAATAATTGGTGTGGACAATTATAAGTTGCATTTTTGTTTCTGTTACACAAACATATGCAGAATTTTGCATATAACTTTAACACTTTCACAGATCCCCACCTGCAGAGCATAAACATCCTGGAGGTTCTAGACCCCAGATTCAGAACACCTGCCCTAAAGTAACTAATTCCTCAGCAACCAAGGAGGCTTACAGGAAGAAACACACCTTAGATGGGGATCAGAGCATTAGGAAGCAGAAAAGACCAGTATCTCAGAAGACCAGGAACAAATGGAAAAAACAAAACTAAATCCAAAAAGGGGAGGAATTTCAGGGCAAGAGGGATCCAAAACCAAGGACCCTCTTAGGAAGACTTGAGTCCTGAGGCAAACAGGGTTCGGAAGACTTCTAGAAAGAAACTGCTGATCTGCACAGCACTACCTGCCTGCAGACTCTCCTCACAACTGTCACTGCACTGAGAAGTACCAGTAGAACAAGGCATGTTCAGAAAGAATTGCCAACCCTGACGGCGACCTGCAGCAGAGGATGGGCCCAGAAAAGGAGGAGTCCCTGCACTCTTCAGATGGAGGCTACAAAAGTGACAAGGAGAACAGGGATGCCAACCCCATCCTGGAGTGAGGTCCTCTGATAGAGAAGGGGACAGGGTCGAGGCTGGGGAGGTGAAGCCACAGGAAACTGAGTCACTTACCTGCATATAGCTGGGCCTTCCTCCAGGCTGAAAGGGAACACACTGTGGTGAGACCTCAGCTACAGCAAGCCTGCTCAGCATGAATCTACTGGCCTCTTCGTCCTACAGGGGAGATTATCTACAGGGGGAGAGGCTAGAGAGCAGATCACCCCTCCAATGCCCAGATGGCAGGTGTTGTGGGAGACCCTGATCACAGGTCAGGAAGTCTACATTACAGGCGGAGTTCCAGCACTGGCCAGCTGCTGCTGGGTGACTTTTGGCAAGTCAGTCAGCCATTCTGTGCCAAAACAACCTCAAAAACTCCCATTCCACCTGCTGCTCAGTGTTTCTATTCAGAATCAAAAAGTATACTATGTGTTTGAAAATATTTTAGGAAATAAAATATAAATTATTCCATAATTGTAAGAAAGTACTTTCATATCCAATCGTTTTTGACAAACATATACTTGGGAAATAATTCAAAATGGGAATTGATTTAAGGACAGGGAGGTGAGTTGAGCTCTGAGGTAAAAGTGGCCAATCTGTCTCAGATAAATGATTTCAAAGATAAAAATCACTGTTTTGGGGCATTGACAGCCCATCCGTCACATTCCTATGCGTGATCAACCCAGTCCTTTCCCGAGACTTTTTGATTAATACCTTCAGAACCCAGAAAGAACAAACTCCTCCTGGATGATGTGTTTGGGGAAGGCTGAGGCCACAGTCCTAAACTTGATGACCCTATTCATTTATGCAGCTCCTTTCCAGGCGCTGCTGACAGCTGGGTGCATGGAAGCCTAGAAAATTAGCAATACAGTGGCTATGTCTGAGCTGGAATGGGACCCAGTATGCATGACCAGGACTCTAGGAGCTACCTTCACACCTGGTTGCCAAGCACAAGATGGGAAACAGCAGCCCCGGTTGCAAAAGCCCATGGAGCAGGATTCTGCCCCCCATGAACTCTCACTTCTGCCCCAAGGAAAGGTATCCACATGTGTGTGCTGAGACAGAAACAAGGTGAGGGACACCTGGGCACAGGTGGGACAGGAGAGTCAATAATCTGTGGAGAGTCACTCACCAGCCAGGTAAACTGTCTTCCTCCAATCTGAAAGACAGCAACAGAAACAGGTGAGCTAAGAACCAGAATGTCTCCCACAAAGGGAACAGAGATCAGGAGGAAAAGCAAAACTTACCAAGTTCTGCTTGGAGTTTATCTGAAAGAGAGTGAACAAAAGGCATGAACTCCCATCCCTAAAAAAAGGAAAGACAATGTTCCCAGACAGCCTTTCTATATCCTAGAAGTTCCAGCTCCAGATGCACCTGAGCCTCCAGCTGCCCTCCCTGGATCTCCATGGCTACCTGTTCTGGACCAAAGACCCTGGGTCTCCCTGGAGAGCTGGAGCCTTGGCCCCTGATGATGCCATCTGCCTGTTCCTCTCAGCACCGCCTGCCACACCAGCCAGCCTTAGGCCCTGGGCCCCGGGCCCTGTCTTGCCTTACCTCTGGCCTTCAGCACCTCCTCTTTTGCCTGCCTGTCCTGCTCCTTTTCCTGGCACAGAGTCTTCTGTTTTTGCAGCTCCTGCAGCTTTGCAGAATGCTCTCTCTGGGTGTAATAGCCAGCACCAAGGAGTAGGAGCCCCAGCATGGTCAGGCTCACCAGGAAAGCTGGTTTCCATGGAGAGGACTGGGGAAAAAAGGGTTCTGCACCCAGCCAGAGACCCCATCAGAGGCACAGCTCAGGACAGCCCAGCCCAGCCCAGCACACTCAGGGCCCCAACCCCACCTCCAGCTCTGCTGGGAGTAAGGAGCAGCTCTGACCTAGGATGAAAATGGCCATCGCACACCACTTGAACCCCATCCTCCTCAGGCCCTGTGATGCGCACTTGAGTGGGGGGCCCACACCTGAGGGAGAGAAGTAGAGCCATCTCTTTGAAATTTTAGCATCAAGAGAGATAGCACCCTACTTTCCCCTTTCCTATGGGAGGGGAGGAGTCTAACCTCAGTGGGCACCATGCTCTAAGTTGGAAAGACAATTCCTATCACAAAGATATAAGAATTGGGCCCTGGCTGGTGTAGCTCAGTTGATTGAGTGCGGGCCTGTGAACCAAATGGTCACCGGTTTGATTCCCAGTTAGGTTACATGCCTGGGTTGTAGGTCAGGCCTCCAGCAAGGGGTGCGAAAGAGGCAACCACACACTGATGTTTCTCTCCCTCTCTTTCTCCCTCCCTTCCCCTCTCTCTAAAACTATATAAATAAAATCTTTTTGAAAATTAAAAATCATAACATTTTTAAATAAAAATAAATAATCATTTTAAAAGGATATGAGAATTTCTTTTTCCCCCAGTTAGCTAACATAGATAGTCACCCCAATTACCAGGTAATTTAGGGTGAACTCCGTGTGACCATGGTGCTTTCCAGTTCTCTCTTCTGAGGATTAGTAGGTTTATCTTCAAAACATGTACTCAGTGTTTTGTATCTGCTGCTCATCTATATTAGTAGAGTGCCTATGACAATTGCCATATTCTGATGTAATGCTTACTCAATAAGAAAAGTATTTTCATTCGTTACTAACCTAAGCAAACCTCAGGAGTCCCCATTTCTGCCAGAAAGCTGTCCATGTCCCCAAATCTATACACTCAGTTGGGTCTACTTTGTAAACCTCATGATGTCTGATCCCTCCTGCTCACCTCAGTGCCATTCCACAAAGATAGGCAGTCACCCTCCCCACCTCGTAACTGCATCCGTGCCCCCAGCCTTGCTCACCTTCCATCCGTCCTCACGGCTGGCAAAGGGCACATTCCCCACATTCTGTGCACTGTCCTCGGTGACCAGGTGATCTGGCATCTGCCTCCCTCCCACTGTCTTCTCTACTTACCCCCAATTCCTACCACTTGTGCCCCTCAAGGCACACATATTCCGATCACAAGGACTGTTTGTTAACTGCTCAAAACCACAATCACCTGCCTCCTCACATCCCAGTCCATCAATCTCAAGTCTCTGGGACCTTGGCTGGTGAACTCAAGTGCCTGCTCAGGCGAGTGCTCCCTGTGAACTTTTCCTGACTGCGGCAGGCAGAGTTCATCAATCCCACCCTACACCAGGAACATCTCTTTTTTCTGGTATCATCACCTCTTACCATCCTCCCATTCACTCATCTTACAAACAAACCATGATGGCCTCCTTGCGTGCCCAGAACACACCAGCCGCGCTCCTAGCTCGGGTTTCCCACAAGGCGTTCTCTCTGCTTAGCGTTCTCATCCCCCAGCTAGCCACTTGGCCAAATCCCTACTTCCTTGAACCTTTGCTCTGATTGTCAATAAGACCCCGATTAAGCCCCTATGTGACAGTGAAGCCTGTCTTTCCTCTCTCACCCCACATCCTAGTCCCCTTCTCCTGTTCTGCTTGGCCTTTTATCCTAACTACCACCACCACTTCACATCTTCTATAAGCTGCTTTTCTGTGTATTTATTTACTGTCTCTACACTGTAACTCCACAGGGCAGGGATCTTTGGTTCACTGGTGTATCCCAGGTGCTCAGAACAGGAGCTGGCACATAGTAGGGTTCCTATATATTTTTAGTGAAACATGAATGAGTGAATGAGCCCCCTTTTTCTCATCTATAAGATGAGGAGCTGAATTACACAGTCCTTCAGGTTCCTCCCAAGTCCAGCACTCCAGGACTCTAGGAGTACAGATCAAGTCACTAACCTACCACCTTCAGCTCCGAATTGGCCTCTTCGTAGAAGTCTCCCTTTCTGAAGAAGCAGGAATAGAGCCCATCGTCGGTAGCCTGAACCCTGTGGATGCACACGGCAGCCTCCCCTGGGTGAGAAGCTCCCTCTCCCAAGAGGTCCGTCCTGCACACTGGGCCATCAGCTCGTCCTCCTGCTTCCAGCCATTTCTGTAGATGAACACAGCTTCAGAGAACTTGGAGCGGAACCACCGGAGCTCCACGTTCTCCACATTCATGGCCAGGGACACATGGCAGGGCAGTGTGATATCCCCACCCAGCACTGCCACAATGGGTTCTGAGGGCCAATGACCAAGAACTCTGTGGACACAGACATGAGAGTGAGAAACATGGAAATACTAGACTGCAGGCAGGGAGCACACCATCAGCTGGGAAGGCCCAGGCAGGTGGCGGCAGGTGTCAACCCATCCTGACCTGATGGTATGAGCAACAATTCTGAATCAGGGAAATATCTTCTGACAACAACCCCGTGACCCAAAAATGATGTCAAAATGACTCCCTTATTCACCTCTGCTCCTGTCTTCACACCCTTCTGTGAAAGACTCTAAGCCAGTGATTTTTGACTTCGGTGTGCATCACAATCGGCAGGAGGGCTCGTGAACCACAGATCGCTGGGCCACACCCCCAGAGCTCCTGACTCAGTAGGTCTGGGGACCCAAGAATGTAAATTTCTATAGAGTTCCCCAGGAAGCTGACACTGATAATCTGGAGACCACACTTTGAGAACCACAGCTCTAACCTGGCCCCTCCTAGGACAGGACTAAAAACTGACCAAAGGGCATGCCTCTGCCCATGTCTAAACTCATGGTCACTCAACCACACCCAGGAACTTCACTGTTCCTACCCTGGACTTTATTTGCCCATGTCTTTCTCCTATACTGAATTACTGTGAAGTAAAAACTGGAACCAGGTGATGAAAGACAAATACCACATGATCTCACCATTAACAGGAACTTAATCAACAAAACGAACAAGCAAGCAAAGTATAGCCAAAGACATTGGCATTGAGAACAAGCTGATAGTGATCAGAAGAGAGAGGGGGAGGGATAATGGGGGGAAAGGGTGAAGGGTTTACAGGAACAATTATAAAGGACACATGGACAACAACAAGGGGGTTACAAATGGAGGAGGGAGGCAGAGAGGGCTGGGGTGGGAGGGAGGGGTGGGAGGAAAAGGCAGAAAACTACTTGAACAACAATAAAAAATTTTTAATTAAAAAATAAAATACACATGGAGGGTTATCAACAGGGGAGGGAGAGAGAGGTGGAAATGTACAGAGAATAAGTAGCATAGATGGTAGGTAGAAAATAGAAAGAGGGAGGGTAAGAATAGTATAGGAAATGTAGAAGCCAAAGAACTTATATGTATGACCCATGGACATGAACTAAAGGGAGGGAATACGCAGGTGGGAAGGGAGTGAAGGGGAGGAAATGGGACAACTGTATGTAATAGCATAATCAATAAAATATATTAAAAAATAAAAAATAAATAAAAATAAAATAACAATAAATAAAAATAAAAACTGGAGCCAAATGCTACTTCTGTTAATACTTGCCCTCATTCCCATTGCTTACAGGAACCCAAAACATGGCCTGATTAAAAAAAAAAAGAAAAGGTTCAGCCCTGGTTCCTGTGACTCAGTGGATTGAGCACCAGCCTGTGAACCAAAGGGTTGCTAATTCAATTCCTAGTCAGGGCACATGCCTGGGTTGCAGGTCAGGTTCCCAGTAGGGGGCACATAAGAGGCAACCACACACTGATGTTTCTCTCCCTCTCTTTCTCCCTCCCTTTCTCTAAAAATAAATAAATAAAATCTTTTAAAAAAGAGGTTCATCTACCACCACCACCACCCTCCAAGAGCCCTCAGCCTTCTGAGGACTGGAGGACAGGCCATGACACGACTCCTCTGCAGCACCAGCCCTGCTGCACATCCAAAGAGAGACTTGTCACCTACGCTGCTTGACTTCAGCTTGAGTCACCATCACTTCTCACTTGGAGGACGACAGTAACTCACGTTTCTGTCTGTCTTCTCCCCACCCTCATGTCTGTGACCCTTTTCACCTGTAAGCAAAACCATGTCCCTACTCTGCTCAGAGCCCTCTAATGCTCCCCAGTTTCCCCAGTGGCCCATGGGGTGCATAGGGATGACTGCCAGTACCTCTGTGACCCCAACTCCTGCTTCTCCCTCCAGCTCCCTCTGCTCCACACCTGTTTCCTCTGTCCCTTGAAAACCCAGCACATTGCCAGCTTTGCACTGCTATTTTCCTCAAGGGCTCACTGGCCCATCTCATCCAGTCTTTGCTCATCTCCCTGTCCACCCTGACCACACCCACCTCCCACAGCCCTGACTCCTTTCCTGCTCTAGTGCCGCATCCCATCCTCTTGGCTCCACTAACACACCAGATTTGACCGGTTTGTTGTATTAGCTATTCACCGTCTTCTGCTGGAATGCAGCTCTATGAAGATAGGGAATTTGTCTTTTTTTTTTATTCATGGAATAACAGTCCCCACATAGATGACACCCTGTAAGTATTCTTGGAATGCAATGAATTAATGAATGAGTAAGTGCTTAGAATACCAATAAAGCCAGGAAACAAAGAGAAAAAGAAGTATTTTCTCATTTGACAGCTGACTTTTTAAAAACATCACACACTCCTCTGGACAATTGGTCAGATCTCATCCTTTTTTATGCTTTGGTGACTGTTCTTAAATGTTTAACTACAATGAGTAGTTTGGGAGAATCATAACCTCTCTAGAGAAGGGCCTCCACCAATAGCCACTGTTCATGATGGAGAGAACCGGCCAGGTACCTGGGGACCCCACTCACCAGGAATCCCACCTCCCTGAGGGAGACACAGGAAGAGGGGTGGGGACACACTCACCTGCAGACCCCCGAGTGAGTAGCTGAATGAGGAGGAGCAGGGAGGTGAGATAGCAGAACACAGAGTAGCTGGAGCAATCTTCCATTTCCTCCAAGCTGGGGAGAGGTAAAGCAGGAGGCAGGTGAAAACCGGGGGAGCAGTGGGACCTCAAAGGGGATAGCAGGGCTCAGGGCTGGCAACAGTCCCCAGTAGGAGCACAGCCTTCCCTACTGACTCAGTAAGCTAATGGGGTGGTAGGCCCCACACACTCCTGATACCAACAAAGGGCTGAGCCTAGACTTCTCCCTGCCCTTTTGAAAGCCTTGTGCAGCTAGAGAACCTTTAGATTTGCTTGGGGTAAAAAAAACACTGCTTCCCTTCCCACCCCAACTGCACCCATAGTGCAGGTCCACCCTGCTCAGAAAACCAGGCCCTTCCTTCCTCAGCACCCTGGGCCTGTGGGAAAAACTGTCCTTCTATTTCTCCACTGTTCACACACACCAGTGATTCCTCAGGACAGAGGGCCCAGACCCAGTCTCCTTGCCATGAAGGGCATGCCCGGTCCTGCTTATGTTCTGTCACCCCCTAATTGTGAGCAGGGAATCCCTGAGAAGCAACAGAACAGACTACATCCTCCCCGAGGAGATGGTGGCTCCCGTCACAGACACCCTGTCCTGCTTATGTTTGCCTGTATCAGTCACCATTTCAATCCCACGCCACCGTTTCCTGCTCAGGACCAAGGACATGGCCCTGCACGCAGCAGGTCCCCAGTCAGTTCCCAACCCACAAGTGAATCCTCCTCCTCTCTCTTGTAAGATTTCTGTCTCAGGGTAAAGGATCCTCAAGGAGGTTCTCCTGGGTCTTCCTGTAACCAACACCCCATCCCCAGCCTCACCTCATTCTCAGCCTCTGCCTCACAGCCAGCTGCTCGCTGCTTCCTCCTCTTGATCCACAAGTGTCCTCAAAACCAACTTACTTGCTGTGAAAGACTGGAGCTCTCTAAACACAGCAGCTTCACAAGGTTCAGGGACCTTCTGAATCTGCACTCAGAGACCCAAACCTTGCTGCCAGAGCCAAGGCTGGGTGCTGTGCTTCCTCGTGTAGAGAGGTAGTTGGTCCCCAGGACGTAGAGAAGAAGCAAAGCCTGGCCTAGGCTGCAGGGGAATCTGTAGAGACTAGGCCCTGGGGCTCCAGCCTGAAGAATCCACCCTTCTCCTGCTCTTTCCACCATTAGAAAGAGAAAGCTTGTCGAAAGCAATACAGCAGACTCCGGCCCGCCCTCTGCACTGAGCACCTCAGGTATTGGGGAAGAAACAGCATGATTGGAGCAGGAAGCAGAACGTAGGTTCAGGCACACTGAGACAGCCCTCCAGGGCAGAGACAGAGGCTGCCTGTGCAGCAGCTGCTACATCGCAGATCGCCTTTTTCTAGACCTCAGAAATAGGACAGAGTGTGGCACAGCCAAGACCAACACCTACCCCTATGCATAGGTCTGTTCACGACAGAAATGACTTCACGTTGGTTGGTAATCACCCCAGGCCTGAGCCTTGGTAGAGCTCCGGTGCCTGCCTCTTCACCAACAGAAGACCCAGGAGCTGTTCACAACCTGGCAACTGAGGGATTAACATCAGGCATCGGGAACTTCCAGAACCAACTCTGGAACCCTGGTCTCACTCACACTGAATGCAGTGCCCTGCGCTCGCTAATATTTTAGTATCACCTAAATGGCCAGTGCACCACGAAAAGCCTGAAAGAAAACCCTGAAGCACAGTGTCTTCCTCAGCAGCCTCCCTCCCTGCAGTTGCCCCATCTCAGTAAAGAGCATCTGTGTTCACCAGTTATCTCTGCCAGAAACTCGAAGGCCATCATTGACACTTTGCTCTACATTCAGTCTATTTCCAACGTACCATAAAGTTCAAGATTTTTCTCAAATCTATAGCTACAGACAGCACTTAGTTACAAGCCACCCTCATTTCTCACCAGCCAAAGGAGTGGCCCCCTCATGGGTGCCCCTGCCTCACCTCCTCAACTTCATTTCCTTCCAAGGGAATAATTCTCTCAAGTTAGCTAATGGCAACTCTCCGCCTCATCTCTTCAAGGGATTCCTCTGCTTCCCCCTCCTCGGCGGCCCCACCTCTGGTCTTCTTTTCCACTTTGCCCCATTCCTCTCCCAAGTGCTCCCTCCCTGGTCTCACATGAGTTTCTCCAATTCATTGAGTTTTCCCAGCCTGGAACCTTCCCACTGGATGTCTTGCTCTCTCTCTCCCACCAAACTCTCACCCTCAGGTCCAGCTCATTGGCTGCTCAGACGTGTGAAAATTCAGAAACCATTTTAGTCCACTAAGAAACATGAAGTCTGTTGACTCTGACCTAAACAAGTCAACCCCATGGACCCAACAGCTTCACCATCTTCCCCTCTGGTTTTCTATCTACCACAAGCACAATTGTGTCACTGATGACATCACCCATTGGAAATTTCAGTTTCAACCCCCTTTGATGGCCCCCTCAAGCCTGCCTGTGCCCCGGTTCACATATTAAGTGATTGGGTCTAGTTGTCCCTCACTGACTTGGCCAGGTGGCTCTCATGATTATCTTCATTCTCGGAAGAGGAAACCAAACATCTTGGAGTTTCACAGTCACACACCCTGCAGGATCTCTCACAGTCTGTGTTCACTACCAGTTGTTCTGGATGACCCCTTACATCTGTCTTCCTGCAGCAAGGACTTGCTGACCCACTGATGCACAGGATGCTTGCTTTCTGCCCGGAAGTCTGGTCTAAGATATTAAACTCCAGGCAAACAAGGGATTCCACGATATACCTGAATACATCTCACTCTGCAGTCCTCCTCCAAAGGTCCATTTCTGCTAAGGACCACTCAGATTAAGGAATACTTGTAAAATTCATATTGAGCCAAAAATAACTAATGAGACAAAACCCATACTGGACTTTGGGCGCACCCACAACCCCCACTGCCCAACAGGGAGACCTCTCAAGACCTGAGAGACATTAGGAAAATTTTATGAAAAGACAGAGGGGGAAAAATTATTTTATTGAATACCTACTGAGTGCCAGGAACTGGGTCATAAAAATTACATTTCTGCCTCTTCATTCTCACGAATGCAGACACAGATTAAGTAAAACCTGAGCCCAACCATCCAGTCACTCTTAATCCAGGAGCTTGAAAGAATAGGGGACAGGGAAGGCTAGAGCTGCAAGGAGACCCCTGCCCTCCATCTCCTCCCCAGCCCTTAAGCCCAGCCCACACAAGCACACAAGTCAGGGTGAGAAGGAGCAGAAAGGGACCTTGGACTCAGACACATCCCAGGCTGATAGGGCCAGCAGGCTTATCACACCATAAATCCCAGCCCTTTGACTCCACAGTGGGGGAGGGGGTGACTGCAGATTTTCCTGAAGGACACTGGAAAGACACTGGAGCACACGCATAGGAAGGACATCAAGCTGCAGACCTCACTGCCCTTTCCCAGCTCATCAGGGTCATGTTCCAGATGCTTTAATGACAAACTCTGTTCACTGACCACAAATGATTTTTCTTTATTGAATATAAATTATCCTCATGCTAATGACATTAGTATTTTACTTTCTTTTTTTAATTCTTTATTTTATTGATTATGCTATTACAGTTGTCCCATTTTCCCCCTTCACTCCCCTCCACCCTGCCCACCCTCTCCCACCCACATTCCCCCCTTTAGTTCATGTCCATGTGTCATAAGTTCTTTAGTGTCTACATTTCCCATACTATTCTTACCCTCCTCCTGTCTATTTTCTACCTATTGTCTATGCTACTTACTCTCTCTATATTTTCCCCCCTCTCCTCCTCCCACTTCCCTGTTGCTAACTCTCCATTTGATGAGTTTTTTTTACTGTTCATATTTTTAATCTTCTTTTTCTTAGGTAAGTCCCTTTAACATTTCATATAATAAGGGCTTGGTGATGATGAACTCCTTTAACTTGACCTTATCTGAGAAGCACTTTATCTGCCCTTCCATTCTAAATGAAAGCTTTGCTGGATAGAGCAATCTTGGATGGAGGTCCTTGCCTTTCATGACTTGGAATACTTCTTGCCAGCCCCTTCTTGCCTGTAAGGTTTCTTTTGAGAAATCAGCTGACAGTCTGATGGGAACTCCTTTGTAGGTTACTGTCTCCTTGTCTCTTGCTGCTTTTAGGATTCTCTCCTTCATTTTTACCTTGGCTAATGTAATTATGATGTGCCTTGGTGTGTTCCTGCTTGGGTCCAACCTCTTTGGGACTCTCTGAGCTTCCTGGACTTCCTAGAAGTCTATTTCCCTTGCCAGACTGGGGAAGTTGTCCCTTATTATCAGTTCAAATAAGTTTTCAATTTGTTGCTCTTCCTCTTCCCCTTCTGGCACCCCTATAATTCGGATGTTGGAATGTTTAAAGGTGTCCTGGAGGTCCCTAAGCCTCTCCTCATTTTTTTGAATTCTTGTTTTTTCATTCTTCTCTGTTTGGTTGTTCCTTTCTTCCTTCTGGTCCACTCCATTGATTTGAGTCCCAGTTTTCTTCCCATCACTATTGGTTCCCTGTGTGTTTTCCTTCATTTCTCTTATTGTGGCCTGCATTTGTTCATCTAATTTCTGACCAAAGTCAACCAATTCTGTGAGCATCCTGATCACCAGTGCTTTGAACTGTGCATCTGATAGGTTGGCTATCTCTCAGTCACTTAAAAAAATGGCTCTGAGGCTTTTAATTCTGTTTGAGCCATCTTTTTTATTTTTTATTTTCCTTTGATCTGGTTGCGGCTGTTACATAAGGGTGGCGGAGCCTTAGGTGTTCACCAGGGCAGGGCACACCAGTTGCTGGGTTGTGATGTTGTTTGTGGGGGTGGGGTCCGAGCGAGAACCATGGCGCCTGCTCCGCTCTCTCCAGGACCTCAATCCCCCTTGCCGCCTCCCACAAGCAAACTGGGTCACCCTGGTGCTGGCTCCCGGGCGGGTGGGACTGTGCACTTTCTCCGACTCTGCAGGTTTCCCCAAGGAGCCTCCTGTGAGGCTGAGGGAATCTCCCAGCCTCAGCCCCCACAGGTGTTTTCAGTCGGTGCTCTTAGGCTTTGTTTCCCGGCGGCGCTGGGGCCCTGGGTTGTGCGGTCTGTGTTGCTGCCCGTTTTTGCTTAGTTTGTCTGAGTGCGAATGTGTGGCTGCGGCCAGCCAGCTGCCTTGTGCCCCTCACTGGGTCTGCTCGTTGCCTCCCGCGCCCAGGGTCTGCCACCGGTCCATCAGCTGCCGTCTGCACCCTGCGCACCTGCGTCTGCCAGCCACCACTTTTTCCTGCTGGGAACCCTCGACCCCTCTCCATAGGCCTCTGACTCCACTGCTCCTTACCGGTCTGGATGTATGGTAGTCAGACTTCCATTCAGTTCATTTCTCTCTGTTCTGGTTGTTTTTTTGTTTCTCAATTTTTGTTGTCCTTAGTTTTGGTTGTGCGAGGAGGCACAGTGTGCCTACCTATGCCTCCATCTTGGCCAGAAAAGGTATTTTACTTTCTTTAACAGCCCTATAATACCTCCCATCTTTTAGTTGCTTCAGTATTTTCAAAAGTTTCAGATACATACTTAAGCCATTAAAACAAAGGTGATTTGTAAAATGAACTGTGATTTTTAACATGACAGTAGGTGGAAAGGATTAATCCCCTTTTTATTGTATTTTCTTAATTGTACTATTACAGTTGTCCTGATTTTTCCCTCTTTGCCCCTCCCACCCATTAAACCTCAATTCCTCAGGAATCCCCCCCACCCTGTTCATGCCCATGGGTCATGCGTGTAAGTTCTCTGACTACTCTATTTCCTACACTGCACTTTCCATCCCCATGGCTATTCTGTTACTACCTATTTGTACTTCTTAATCCCCTCACCTCTTCACCCATTCTCCCACACCCTCCACGCATCTCTTTATCTTTAGCCTTTGGCATTTTAATTATGATTAAAATTTAATTATGATTAATTATGATGTTTCTCAGTGGGCCTCTTTTCATCCATCTTTTCTTTTTAAAATATTTTTATTTTTACAAAGAGGGGAATCAAATGAGAAAGAGAAGAAGAGAAACATCAATGTGTGGTTGCCCTTCATGCACTCCCTACTGAGGACCTAGCCCACAACCCAGACATGTGCCCTGACTGGGAATGAAACCAGTGACCCTTTGATTCACAAGCCGGCCTTCAATCCACTGAGCCACACCAGTCAGGGCATGTCCTTCTTGTTTGGACTCTCTGTGCTTCCTGGACTTGCATGTCTATTTCCTCCACCAAATTAGGGAACTTTTCTTTCACTATTTTTTCAAATAGATTTCCAATTTCTTGCTCTTTCTCTTCTCTTTCTGGCACCCCTATGAAGTGAATGTTGGGTACTTGCAGTTGTCCTACAAATTGTTTACACTCTCCTCATTTTTGTTGTAGTTGTTGTTCTAATTGGTTGCTTTTTCTTCCTTATGTTCCAAATCATTGATTTGATTCTCAGCTTCATCCACTCTACTGTTGTTTCCCTGTAAATTGTCCTTTATTTCAATTAGTGTATCCTTCATTTCTGACTGGATCTCTTCTGTGCTGCTGAGGTTCTCACTGAGTTCTTTGAACATCCTTATAACCACTGTTTTGAACTCTACATCTGGTAGATTGCTTATCTCCATTTCATTTAGCTCTTTGTCTGGAGTTTTGACCTGTTCTTTCATTTGGGCCACGTTTCTTTGTTTCCTCATTTTGGCAGCTTCCCTGTGTTTGTTTCTATGTATTGGATAGAGCTGCCATGATTTCCTGTCTTGGTAGTGTGGCTTAATGTAGTAGGTATCCTGTAGAGACCAGTGACACAGCCTCCTCTATCTCCTAAGCTGGGTGCTTGAGGTGCACCCTTCATGTGGGCTGAGTACACTCTCCTTTGGTAGTTGAGCCTTGGTTGCTGTAAGCAGATCAATGGGAAAGAATTACCTTGGCCAGTTAGCTGCAAGTATTGACTGTGACCAGCGGGGGGCGTGTAGGAGGCAATGGAGGTTTCTCTCCTCTTTCTCCCTCCCTTCCCCCCTACCTGAAAATAAGTAAATAAAACCTTTTACAAAAAATGCAAGACCTCTAGCCAAGATAAAGGCATAAGTAGATACACTTTGCCTCTTTGCACAACCAAAAAGACAACAACAAATTTAAAAACAAAAAATAACCAGAACTGCCCCAAAATTGAACTGTATGGAAGTCTGACAACCAAGGAATTAAAGAAGAAACATTCATTCAGACTAGTAGGAGGGGCGGAGATGGGCATCAGGGTGGAGAGGAAGTCTGGCAAGGCTGGGGTTGACGGAGCAGGCGGTCCCTTGTTTGCATGAAGATGAATCAGGAGGAGCAACTCTGGAGCAAGACAGACCGAGTTTCTGACAGCTGACAGCTGATTTTGGGGGGAAATTAAAAATAAAAGGAATCACAAACATACACACATGAATACACAAACATGGTGGTGGCCTATGTTTCAACTTTAAAATGTTTTTTTTTATTCCCTAATCTTCATGACCCTGGCAGCCTGCTGAGCAGGGTCTCAAAGTCACAGTCAGGCCCTCACCTTACCTGAACCCCACCTAATGTAAGCTCCTATTCCTATAACTCAATTATCCAACCAACACTGCCTCAGAGAACTCCAAGAGCCCCTCACTCCCTACCAGGAGCCGGGGCCTGCCCCACACTCTCCGAGTGGGCAATCCACTCTGTCTTCAAAGTCTAAGCTCCAGGGGAGGTGAGGAGGCAGCAGTCCCTCCCAAGCCCTGTGATATTAAAGGGAAGGGAGTGAAACCAGGGAGAAAGATATTCTTATAGAAAATTTAATAAATTTTATTACACTAATAAATAAGCAAAAGATAAGTAAGAAAATAAAAGGAAAGGAAGCCAACAGAGAAACATGGCCCCAGAAAGGAAAGAAATAAGAAAGGAAGGCAGGGAGAAGGGAAGAGAGGGAGGGAGCGGGGAGGAAAGGAAGGTGCAAAGTCCTCCCAGCATTCAGCCCTGACATAGCTAAGAAAGAGTCGCCAGAATGGGCACGTGACTCTCAGTCGCTGCAGTGTCAGTGAATGATTTGCAGGGAGTGAGAGCGTGTACTCTCCACATGGGTGACCCAGTCAGTGACCTGGGAAGAATTTACTCACCCTCTAATCCCATGTAGGTCAGACCCATTCATGGTCAAGAGTGAAACAGGCAAGTCCTAGAGAGAGAAGTTGAAGTGCCAAGTTACAGGAAGGCGCCTGGAGGCCTGGCACTTTGGCCTCTGTCCCTGACAAAGAAGAGGGGCCTGGGGCACTAGAGGCAGGAGAGGATCTGGCCAACTTGAGAGGCCGATTCCTACAGTGCCCAGATGCTGAGCACTGTTTCTCCTTGGTTGGGGCACTTGTATCCCCAGGCTGAACTGCAGGCTGAAGCCCAGAGGCCAGGCCCTGCTAGAGTCACCAAGTCCTTGGGCCCACCCTTCACCCAGTACTATTTTGCTCTAAACATTACATATTTCATTTTAATGAATGATTTGCTATAGTCGTCTGAGGGGAGCTTTATACAGCTGGAAGACAGAGACTGAACAATGTGAGGGGACCTGCCCTGAGTCATGTGCTTGTATAGCCAAACCCTGACAGGAGCAGGTCCCCTCCGAAGCTCTAAACAGAGGCCACCAGAGTGGGGGCACCAACTCCAGGGGTGCTCCAGGAGTCTGAGGGCAGGAGGGGAGGCAAAAAAAAGATATATTAGAATTTTTATTATCAACTTACTCTTATCTCTTTTAATGTGTTATTGGTGTTTGTTTTTATAATCTGTATGATGTTTACACATAATCGCATGTTCAAAGTACATTCCTGGAAGGAGGGTGTGATCCAAAGACTTTGGAGACCCCTCGCTCCAACCCTCTGGTCCAGAAACCTTCTCTAAAGCAGCAGGTCTCGGTGCATGGCAGCAGGACCACCCTGACTGGAAGGGGCCCAAATGGAGGGTGTTGTATGGGTGGGGGGAGTAACCCAGGGAACAGAAGATCCGCAGCTGCCGCCATGGCCTCACCAGATTCCATGAGGCTCTGCTGCCCCCTCGTGGCAGGCACGTGGAGGACATAAAGGGAGCTTCCCTGCAGGACACCAAGGGAAGGCTGACAATGCGTACAAAGACTCTTAAACAAGTGGACTGGAGCGCAGGAAACCAGACTCAAATGACCATGCAAGAGGATTCCTGATAGATGAACTTGAAGAAAAGGCAAAGCAACTCCGTGGTGGCAGAAATCAGACAAGGGCTTACTTGGTATGCTGAAGGGGCAGTCAGAACAGTAAAGGACACCAGAATTCAGTACTTACCCACTTGCTGAAGAGTTAGTCGTTATTCGTTCTATTTATTTTATATTTAGTTATTTTAATAAAGTATTACTCATTTTTAACAACAAAACTGAGTCCCCATAGGGGAATGCAGGGACAGTGTCAGTATGTCCAAGCCTGTCCCCACCCATTGCTCTGTCCCACCTTGCTCCCCAATCTCACTGATCACCAAGACCTGAGAGGGTGAGGGACTCTCCTGTGGATCACACGTGTGTGTGCGTGCGCGCACACACACACACACACACACACACACATTCTCTCTTTGCAAAAGGCCCAGACCAGACCTTGGCTCTGCCATTTCCCCCAAATCGAAAGGCTTGCCTACTCCACCTGCCCCCTGGTTTCACCCCTCATGGTGCCCCTACTGAGCGACTATGGGTCACATTCCCTACATACACTTGTTCAGTGGGCATTTATTGACAGCTGGTCATGGGCACGTGGGGAAGACAAAACCTCTTGCTCTCACCTGACAGGACACATGGTAAAGTGGAGAAATCACACAGCAACGTGGACAAAAGGCAGATCCTTCAGACGCAATGAAGTTCAGGTACCCCTCGGGGATGACAGAGGGAAGGGGAGAGGAGGCTGCCCCTGGGACAGTCGCTGAAGAAGTGGCCTCAGTTTCCAGCTTTGACTCCCCAGGGGAAGGTTCCCCTGAGAAATTCCAAATTCCTGGCAAGAAGCTGAGAATGGCTGGTGGGCACCTGACCTCTCTGTGAAAATCTCACACACTGACTCAGAGAGCTGGAGCCAGAGGTTCAAAGTAGAGGGAGGGGTTAAAGGATGAATCCCAGGAAGGGGAGAGGAAAAGGAAGCCAAGACTCTGCCGTACACTTTCTGCTGAAAGAGCACAGTCCTGAGTGAGGAGAGAACATCCCCCTCACAGAAGATGAGCCCTTGCCCAGCCCCGAGAGGATGAGAAGAGAACTGGAGATGGAGCAATGGAGCATCCCAGTGAGAAGCAGAATTCCATGGAGATCGTTGAGGGTTTTAAAGAGGGGCTGTGTATATGGGTGAGGGGAACAGCAGGGGACCTGAGGCAGAGGGAACCTCCCCTTTTCCTCAGTCAGGAAGGGACTAGAGGAGGAGCAGCAGAGTGACCTTGTGGTTCCAAGGACCCCAGACCCTGAGAGGGAGGAAGCACCTAAGAAATAGCCTGTCCCTTCTCCTTCCACCACAGGTGTTTCCCATTGGCCAAGCCCAGTAAAAAGCCACCAGCAAAGGGAACCCCATGATTAATCCACAGAGGTCAGTCTCCTGGAAGGTTAG